>RXON01000682.1:0-45572 GCA_009667805.1 Leptobrachium leishanense
TGAGCTACGAAAGGTACAGATGATACATGACATGGCGCTTGAGCAAATCAGTGCGGCTCTGAATGGATTGTGTGAAATGACATGCATTATGAATGTTGTACTTTCATTAAAAACACCACACATGAAGTCCCGGACTATTACCAGGTAATTCAAGATCACCAAGAAAAGGTAGCACAGTTGCAAGGTGCAGCAAGGAGAATTGCCGCCGAGGGCTGGAATCCACTCCGTGGGTTTGGAGCAATCGGAGAATGGTTTGGATCCATCTTGAGATTTATTTCACAGATTGGATCCATGATACTCATGATAGTGGTGATCTTGGTTGTAGGGATACTGACATACCGCATAGGGCTATGCTTATGGCCACTGTGCAAGACAGCACTGACACCCACACAAACACAAAAGATACCACTGATAATTCCACAGGATGTTTCCGACGAAGAAGGGTCCCCTAAGGTATGAAGGATTTCAGAATAGCGGAGTGTGATGGCTACAAGCATCAGGAAGAGAACCTGAGGCTTGAGCCAAGGGGGGAATGAAGTGGAATCAGGCTGAAAGATGGTCGCTACTATGAGCCAGGCAGCCATCTTGTTCAGAATATTGGTTCACTAGTAAATAGAATAGATTTTATTAGATGTGAAAAACGAAGCTTACATAGAATCTTAGGAATGTGTGGTAGATTAGGGAACTAGCAATAAAACGAGGCAGAATCCGGCCAGTTCTTGGCACGGAGAGACAGGAAGATGAATGAATGGGGCAAGGTCATGGAGACTTGCAGAGAAACAAAGAGATCGCAGAGAACAGACCAGGCCCCAAGTTATCTCAAATAAACACAGCCGGTAGGGAGGAGGGCACAGCCCAGAAAAAGCACAGCAGCAAATCACGGACTGTCAAACTAACATGAAGTGTATCAATTTATTGTTAAAATGTGGAATTTCTTTGTACTAACGATGGGAGGTATTAACCCACGTGGGGTGGAATAGAGTGTCATCGGGAGGTGGGCTAATTGGGATGTACCTAATTACGTATTTTTGGGTATAAGACCCCTTGTAAGGGGGGAGACGGGGCTCACTCTTTGCGATTGAATCCTGTGTGAGCACTTGTGTGACGACACAATAAAGTTTGCCTTTCCTGAAGAGACTCGTGTTCAGACAATCCTTGCTTGTGTCCGGTCCGGCGCCGTATTGAAAGTGAACCTGATTGACTCCGGTAACAGAATCTCATGGAGTCCAGTTTATATTTGGTGAACATTCCAAACCACGCCAACATTCTGTGATGTCATAGAATCCAGTCCTTGCTGAGAATGTTTACCGGGCGCTTATTCTTCCAAACGTCACTCTGTTGTTACTGAGAGTTGTGCGACTATTTCCCTGAGATTTATTACTGAGCTTTATAGAATTTAATAACTTATTCAGTTGTTAAAGTATTTTGATTCAGATTCCACAAGGCCATGGAGCCAGAAAAGGTAAGTTCTCTTTTTCCATTGCAAGAAACATCTACGAGTTATTACAAAAACTGCTCTTTTCAATTTATTAAAAAAAGGGAAATTTTTATAACTTAACTATTTTTTTGTTCATTATCGGTTTTAATGGTAGATGTATATATAGTATATATTACGGATAAAACCCGAAGTGCGGTTAATCCTAGGATTACCCGGGTAATTCTAGCATTACCCAGGCGTCATTAGCAAAAGTCCGAAGTGAAATGAAATTTCGGACTTTACCCGGGTAATCTGCAAAGTATCCAGAGGCCTCTGGGTACTCCGGTTTTCTGCTCTGGTTTAACCGGGTAATTTGCACATTACCCTAGTGTTGCTGGATAAAGTGTGATGTGCAACGAAACATCGTACTTTATCAGAGTAATCTGCAAAATATCCAAACACTTCTGGGTACTCGGCTTTTCTTGGGTTTTCATCAGGTTACAGTTGACTGAATTCCGAGGATTACCCGGATAAAGCTGCAAACTGTTATCTGACTGATAACAAAATTGTGTTTTTTTTGTTATTTTTAATGAAATTGTATCCACAGTCACAAAGCACACTAAATAACAGTCATGTAACTCTGTGCGTTAATTGTCTGAAAATTAATTTATGAAGTTAAAGATATTATATAAAGAGTAACCTGATGGTTATTATGTTTTATAAATAATATATAAGCACATATGACACATAATAAAGATCATGTAACTCTTTCACATTCATATAAGAAACATATCCTGTTACTCTGTATATTCATTATATCCTCAATACGTTTTAATGTTTGTTTTTTGCCATTTTCATTGATAATATCCATAGAAAATAGCAAAATTCACTGTTACCCAAGCAGGGTTGGATGCTCTGCAGATTACCCAGGTGAAGCTGTGTATAGTCCTCAGATTACCCGGGTGAAGCTTCAGACTTGCACATTATCTGGGTAAAGTGCAAGTTTTTCAGCTCTTCCAGACTGTTACCCAAGGGCAGTTGGTTAGTCCTAAGATTACCCGGGTAAAGTCCAAAATTTTCATTTTTTTGCAGCACTACCCAGCGGTTTTGGGTAATGGCAGGATTACCCGGGTAATCCTAGGATTAACCGCACTTCGGGCTTTACCTGTAACATATATATATATATATATATATATATATATATAATTATTTTTTTTCTACGGTTAAGACTTGGAGAAGTAGATATCACAAAGTAATTTATTTAATAATATGTGTGTAGTGTGTTTGATGATAACGGATTAGCGAGTAAACATTTCACTATATGGAGCTTATCAGGTCAGGCTCCTCTACACATCTTAATATCTAAAGGTTTATTCTCATCCTTTTTTTTGAACTGCATCCTTTATCGCAGGTGGAAAACCTTGGCCCGGAAGCGCCGCAGGTTATCGAGCCTGATGAGCCTCAGACCAACGAGGATGTCCAAGCGATTTCCAAGGCAAATGTCCAGCAGGAGACTCCAGAAAATCTGGTGAGTGCGTCACCTTGGGAAAACAATCACATAGATAGCGCCCCCTGTGTGTCACCGAAATACATAAAAAAGATACACACTATCACCATGTTACATAGCGCCCCCAGTGTGTCACAGCAATACATTAAAAGACACACCCTATCACCATGTTAAATAGCGCCCCCGGTGTGTCACAGCAATACATTAAAAGACACACCCTATCACCATGTTACATAGCGCCCCGTGTGTCACAGCAATACATTAAAAAGACACACCCTGTCACCATGTTACATAGCACCCCCGTGTGTCACAGCAATACATTAAAAAGACACACCCTATCACCATGGAATTCCTGGATTTCATCATTGGATTTCCCTATTCTACTCAAGCTGCAAACGTTGCTTGTTTCTCGGCTGTAAGGCCCAGCTGCTCTATATTAACACTCCATGCACCTTGTATATTTTGTATAGTAAACGTTATTGCGTGAGCAGTCAGAGAATAATGAGCGATTCCAAGGTCATTTGTTATTCTTGGCTCTTAATTCAAGGTGTTAATTAAGTTGGTAATATCTTTTTGTATTATAATTGTTTTTTATAATTTTATATGTTTAGTTTGAGTTTGGAAATTCTCTGTTATTTTTTCAACTTGATTCCCAGGTGAAGTGACCAACATGGGCTCCTTAGTATGCACATCACATAACACTTTATTATCATACATTTTGTACCACTGGGTGTTGAAAAAAAGCTAAGCACAAATGAACCATAAAACTCCAAAAATATTAGTGTTTATTTAATTTTGTATTGATATAGGTATAGTTACATTGTTTCAGATCCAGTGGTTTGTTTTACAGTAACTGTATAAGTATATATGTGTGCGAGTATCTATGGTAATCAATATGTCGAAGATGGAGACCAGCACTCCAAGGACCTTTTATTGTAATTATTACATTTATTGTTTTAATAGTCAGTTTTTCCATAATTTTCATTATTGTGTCCTGATTAAGTTATGTAAAATAACTGAAACGTTGGCTCTGGATACAAGAAGCTGAATAATTGTGACAAGAAGTCACTGCAGAGCTGCTTTGTTTTATTTGTTTGATTGATTTAGATGTTTAGTGGTTTGTTTTGCTGGTTTGCTAGAGGGTTTTATCTTAATGGAGGAGTAAACATTTCAATATATGGAGCTTATCAGGTTGGTTACTACTTAATATCTCAAAGCTTTATTCTCATTCTTTTTCTTCCACCATCCTATAACACAGAAGGAGAATCCTGTTGTCGAAGCTCCGCTCCAGGATTCAGAGGCTGATGTGAATCAGCCCGAGGAGACTGAGACGGAGGAAGAGAAGAAGATCAAGCAGCGCGAGACCCTGAAGATCCTGGTGAGTGGGACACACTGTGACACTTTGTTCTCGCTACAAGTCCAGTACATCATTACACAGACAGACCCTGCCTCCACATTACATAGCGCCCCCTGTGTTTCACTGTAAATACATTTTAAATGACACGATTTCCCTTCTGTTTCCATGAGTCTATGTAGAATGAGCTCCATAAGGGAATACAATCTAAACATTTTGTGGTTCTTCTGTTGTGTAGTGTGCTGCTGTGCGTAGAGAGATGATGGATGCCGGCCTCATCTCATGCATAACTCGCCCCGTGCCAGTGCAGGAAGCCCGGAGTAAACTGGAAATCGGCGTGTCGGTATTCCATGCTATTAACAACCAGTTCATGGATTACCAAACCCGACTGGCCATACTGCACTATGGGGATTATAACGGCAGCAGTGGAAGCAGCAGCGACGACTCAGAGGCTGCGTCTCTCACTTCCTATGAATTCAGTGATGGAGAGCAGGTAAGAACCTTCACAATGAGGCGTATTAAGGATTATGGTTTCAATTCTCTAGTTATTTCCAAATATTATAATAGAATTATAAAGAACTTTGCCATAAATAAATGTGATATATTACTTCTTAGGACATAAATGATTGGCCCACCGACGCTGACAAGAGTGAGGAGGAAGATCAGGTTAGAACCAACACAATGCAATGTATTAAGGCTTATGGTTTCATTCCTCTTCGTTTGTTTAATATTATAATAGAATTATAAGGAGCTTCACTTATAAATAAATGTGATATCTTATTTCTTAGGACACAAGTGATCACCCCACCACCTCTGACACGGTCGAGGAGGAAGATCAGGTAAGATCCCGCACGTTATGATGTATTAAACCTCGGCTTTAGTTCCAGTAGTTATTGATTAATACTGAGGGTCTGTGAGTGGGTTTGAGTTAAACATATATTTTTGTTGCAGATCTCTTCTCCAAAAAACCTGAGTGTCCAAGGAGCCGTTAATGAAGAAAATGTAGTCGCCGCTCCTAAATCCAGGGTAATTAATGTATGAATTTGTTAACACTGTGACAGAAACCAGTGGAGTTCTAGGACAATCACCGCAACAAATATGTTATGATATTGTTTCAGATTATCAGTATGGTGCTGAAGGAGGAGAAGGAAAGCCGCATGAGACGCTTCTGGAGAGGCATAAAATCCCTCTTCTGCTGCTGCTGCGTCCAGAAACCCAAGAGATGCCGTCCCATGAGGAGAACATCTAGCAGCGAATAGAGTGATCCCATGCAGGAGAGCAGCACCAGCAGCCTGTCAGGAGGATGCCAAGTCAGTAAGTATTTTCAGAAACTGCAATGTAACTTTATACCAACCCAATCGGAGTCCCACCATTTACAGATAAAATGCCCAAACAGAGAAGAGACTACAGTAACGTGAGAAGCGAGCTCTACACGAGAAACATAGATTAACTTCATAAAATAGACTTAATACAAGTGGAAAAAGTAACAGTGCTTAATATATAATAAACATGCAAGATGTTGTAGATGTGGAGAGAATGTTTTTATTTATACTATCTCTTATGCCCTTCTCTAAGGTGGCGCAAGAGATTCGGAATCAGGAAGAAGCATCAGTGTCTTGGATGTCGGTCCAACACGTTATATATGCCACGATGCCAATGTGATTTCCATGAACCATGATGCCAGAAAGGACTGCATCAGCCGCAGAACTATCCTGGATAATGATTTTCCCGTTAGGATCCGAAGAATTAAATGAGAAGTGATGCCCGGCGCTCAACTTCAATGTGATAATGGCTGCTTGATCTGAGGAGAAATCTGACGCCATTCTGGGGTCAAGAAGGATTTTTTTCCCAGTATGTTGCATATACGGGGAATGTTTCAGACTGGGGTTTTTTTTGCATTCTTTTGGATCAGCAGCAGTAGGTGATGTGAAAGGCTGAACTCGATGGACGCACAGTTTTCTTTCCGCCTATGTAACTATGAATAATCACAGCAACAATGGTGCGGTGACCCAGTGGAGGAAGCACCCTGATACAAGTGGATCCTACGGAGATTTTGTGTGCTTATATCACCAATTTATACAGTGCAGTGTTTTTATGTTGCTAATAAACAACTTTTCACTGCATTCCTCTGTTATATAATTATTAACCCTCCCACATCTATGAACGCAGACCGCTATTACACACATGTATAATACAATAAATGTAACGATTGCAATAAGAAGTATCAAGAGTGACTTTTCAGTTAGTTGCCATAACATGTAACATTGTGTCCTAAACTTTATGGAAAATAACTAAATTTTTGGCTCTTGATACAATAAATGTAACTATTTACTGACAATGACGTCAGTTCCCCCCCCACGCCGGAGCAGAGAAGGTGCCTGTAGGGGGTTACTTTGGATCTCTCTATCTCCCCGTTGCTGCGGGTAGAAGCGAATGCCAGGCATCCGTGGAAAGGTCACAATCTGGGTCACAACCCAAGGGCTGAATATAGAATATTTGATACAGTCCTAACCTCAACATCTGAGGAAAGGGATTTAGGGGTCATTATTTCAGAGGATCTAAGGGTAAGTAGTCAATGTAATAGAGCAGCAGGAAATGCTAGCAGAATGCTTGGTTGTGTAGGGAGAGGTATTAGCAGTAGGAAAAGGGAAGTGCTCATGCCACTGTACAGAGCACTGGTGAGACCTCACTTGGAGTACTGTGTGCAGTACTGGAGACCGTATCTCCAGAAGGATATAGACATCTTAGAGAGAGTTCAGAGAAGGGCTACTAAAATGGTGTACGGCTTGAAGGAGAAAAGTTACCAGGAAAGGCTTAATGATCTTAACATGTACAGCCTGGAAAAAAGACGAGACAGAGGAGATATGATAGAAACATTTAAATACGTAAAGGGAATCCGAAGGTAGAGGAAGGGAGTATATTTAAAAGGAAACAAAATAGGAGGGGCGGAGCTAGCCGAGGAAGCGAGCGGCTGCATGTTGAAGGAGCTCCGTGATAAACACGGTTTTTAAAGTTATTTCCGCCGCTTGCTCGCACTTAAGAAACGCTCTACGGTCTCTGGGGGCACTGGGGGACTCGGTGAGTTTGCCTTACCCCCGAAATTGACACTCCGCAGCGGTTTAGCCCCGCGGCACAATCGGGGCCTAGTACTAGCGGCCATTTTAGAAGCCTGGAAGGAGATTTCTGAGACCTTTTACCGCTCTTCTTCCTTGTGCCTGCGCTTTTGGTGACATGCCCACCGGTCGCTCACAGAAGCTGCGGTCCAGACAGAGGGACATTCGGGACTCCATGAGAGGTGGGTCCACTTCGAAGGGAGATGCGATCTCCTCCTCCCTCCCCCCGGGCTATGACTTTTCAGAAGATGAAGAAGACCCCTGGCACTCGGGTGGTAGCTCTGCGATGACCTGGATCTCCCCACTATCTCGGACACCAGACTCCCAACCACTATCTGCAGCAGCAAAAAAAAGGGCGCAAAAGAAACGAAAAGCAGCGCTGACGGCGTCTTTGAGTGCCTCACTTACTGCTGGTGGCCTCTCTGACGGGGATTCGGCCGAGGAACACCAGCTTTCAGCCAGCAGTACTATGGCTTCATTACGACAGGACGTTTTGAGACCGGGTGCTCAACCGCAACAAACGAGAGCGACCTCACTCGAAACCCGTATGACACAGCCTGAGGAAAGTCGGCAGGAGGAGGATGATGATCTTCCTCTTACGAAAAGAGACCTTCGGAGGATCCTGGACGAACTCCGGGAGATCCGGGGGGTGTGGAAACCTGAAGTGGCGGCGGGTCGGGAGGAGGTTGCAACAATCCGTGCGCAGGTGACAGCAGTGCAGGCGACGACCTCTACAGTGCTATCGGAACATACTCACCCGTTGGGACAGGTCGCTGGTCTAAGATCCCAGGTCGAGCTTTTGTCCCGCTCTGTGGAGATGCTGGAAACAAGACACCGCCGTCGTAACGTCAGGGTCAGAGGCATCCCGGACTCTGTGTCGTCGGATGAACTCCCAGCTTATGTGTCTCGTTTGGCCCTTCGGATGGCGGGACTCCCTCCTGACAAGCCAGATGTGATCGGATCGGTGTTCAGGGTTCGGAAACCTGCGGCGCTTTCGAAGGGGACACCCCGTGATGTCGTGGTGGCCTTTCGTGACGTAGCATTTAAGGTCAAGCTTATGTCTGCTCCTGGCGCAAGAGATCCAGTGAAATTTGAGGGCTCCACGTTGGCTTTGTATCACGATCTTACATTCCAGACTCTGCTTGCTCGCAGGCGGTTCCGTCCTGTGACTGCGGTTCTTCGTCGGAGGGGGATCCGTTATGGGTGGGGCTTGGCGGCAGCATTGGTGGTGACACATAATAATGTCCCCTACACCATCACTGATCCTGAAACCGCCTGGTCCGACCTTGAAGCGGCGGGCATCTCGCCGGACCCTCCGGAACTTCAGCCAGACTGAGACCTGAGCGATATTGTTTATCCCCCCCCAGCTTTTTTTTCTTCTCTGTTTACGTGTCACTGGTCTATAGATAAGCTCTGAGTATAATTTATCAGGACAATTTATGGCATTTACGTTGATAGTCTTACATGCTTATGTGTTTCTTTTGTGTTTTCTTCCTTCACTGAGGTTGGGACTTCTTGCTTTTTGTTTTTTGTTTTTATTATTCCCTTATTGACCTGTTACTACTTGCATCTTACATTATCTGACTGGCTGACCGTAGTTAGTTTGGCCAGCCCTAGACGGCTGTCTTTTTCTACATTTGATTTCGTGAATTTCTTGTTATGTATAATTCTCAAAATAAAGAATTAAAAAAAAAAAAAAAAAGGGAACAAAATAGCAAAACAAGAGGACATAGTCTTAGATTAGAGGGGCAAATGTTTAAAAGTAACATCAGGAAGCATTATTTTACTGAGAGGGTGGTGGATACATGGAACAGTCTTCCAGTAGAAGTGGTAGAGGCCAAAACAGTAATTGAATTTAAGCAAGCATGGGATAGGCATAAGGCTATCCTAAACAAAAGATAAATCTAGGTAAAGTATCCATGTAATTGGGCAGACTAGATGGGCCGAAAGGTTCTTATCTGCCGACATTTTTCTATGTTTCTATGTTTCTATGATCTTTTCAGCATTGCATTTTTTTTTTTGAGAAAGGATTTTACCAGGAAGGATACATTGACAGTGCTCTCGTTTTCAAGTATGTCCTGGATGGCGAGTATGTACCGTTGGGTGTCTTGCCCAAGGACACTTACTGGAGAAGTTCTCTTGCTGGGATCGAACCCATGTCTTCACAGGCCCTCTACACGTAGAGCAGTGATGTTACCTCTACTCCACCCAGCCGATACTGCATTAACCCCTTGGCTGCAAGGCCGCAATCTGGCACCAATCGGCACCGGATCGCAGCCTATCTCCGGTGGGGTCCGTCATCTTGAATGGCAGCCCCGCCTGCGGGTCCCCCTCCTTGACTGACTCATCGTGCATGGCGCGGTGATGTCAGTTAACCGGGTAACCTCTATTTGCAGAGGGATTTCCTAAGGAAATCCTATGGTGGAGTTAGGGGGTTATTTGAACCCCAATATCTCCCGATCCGTGGCAGATAGTGGGTCATGTTTGATCTCATTGGAAAGGTCAGAGCATGGAATTTCCAATGTTATTAAACATGACTATGTTACAAGTAAAAATAAAATTAAAAGAAATAAAAATAATAATAAAGAAATAAATAAATTTTAAAAAAATACAAACTTTTTGTATTAATGCAGCATTATTGTTCACATTATTGTTCAATTATAATGTGAACAATGATGCTGCACTATTGATGTATTTGGGGTGTTTTAGCTAAAAACATGTAATTTCTCTAACAAGCGTACCCCATAGAATATATAATCATAAAGGCTCGCATGATAAAATGCGAAAAACATTACGTTACACACTGTGGATGATTGAAATTTTATGGAAAATTTCATTTTTTTTTACATTTTTTGTTATAGCATTCTGGCAGTGCATGACGTACAAATATAATAATGATATATTATGAATCTGCTGAGTCTGCCTAAAAAAAAGGATATATAATTTGTCTGGGTCGTACAGTAAAATGTGACTTTAAATCACATTTAAACATGATGAGTAAAAACAGTCAAAATGAGTTCAGCACACTTCCATTTATTGTAGCGCTTCAACGGGGAGGCTTTCAGCACAGCTGCAGCACATCCGCTGTAGTGCATGCAATTCATGTGCGCGCAACAGCGTGTGGCCAGCACCGTCAAAGCGTCACAACGCTGAGACGGACACCGGGAGGTACATCAGTATGGGTGCACATAGTGCGCTCGTCTTACCCCGGCCTAAATCCATGTGTATAAGTATATCTGTGAGTATCTATGTGTACAAAAAGGTGGAGATTGGAGATCAACAATCCAGCGATTTCTTACTGCAATTATAACATTTATGGTATCAAGATCCAACTATTCAGTTATTTTCCAGAACTTTAATCATTCTGTCCTGATAAAAGTAACAGAAAATAACTGAAATGTTGGCTCTTGATACAATAAATTAACAATTGCAAGAAGATGTCCCTGGAGTGCTGCTGTCCATCCTCGAGAAATCACTGGCCCAAACTACCGAGCAGTTGTGGCCTTAGAAGTCCTTGAGAGAAGGAACCTCAGTATATACAGTATATATAGTAACGGATGCACTTTATAACTGATGAGATTGTGGTTACATTGTATCAGTTTGCTTTGACTGATGTTGAGAAAAGAAAAAAAATGCTATATGCAGGGGTTTCTGTACATCCGTGTAGCTTTTTTACGTCAATGCCATTTTGGTGTCTGTTGCAAAATGCAGTGCCCGCGCGTGAAAATGTGCGCACGTGCTTTGTGTGTTGTTCTATTTTAACTCCTTAGAAAAGCTATGACGGACAGAAAACAGCGCGCCCGTCTGACCCCAGCCTAAATGGAGATGTTTGATATTTCCATGTGGATAAGTGTGTGTATGTCTGTATATCCATGTAGATAAATGTGTCTGTGTGTGTGTATGTGTGTTTGTGTGTGTGTGTAATTCATGTAGATAAATGTGTTTGTGTGTGTTTGTGTGTGTGTTTGTGTATATCCATATCGATAAATGTGTGTGTGTGTATGTAAATCCATGTTGATAAAAGTGTATGTGTGTGTGTGTTTGTGTATATCCATGTAGATAAATGTGTTTGTGTGCGTGTGTGTGTGTGTGTGTGTGTAAATCCATGTAGATAAATGTGTTTGTGTGTTTGTGTGTGTGTGTGTGTGTGTGTAAATCCATGTAGATAAATGTGTGTGTGTGTGTGTGTGTGTGTGTAAATCCATGGAGATGAAGGTGTGTGTGTAAATCCATGTGTGTACGTTGATATGTGTTTGTGAGTATCCACTTGTATAGTTTGTGTAGAAATACATGTGTCTGCGTGTGTGACGAAACCTGAATAATCCGACTGGATATTTCCGCCAAACAGTGCTTCCCTCGCTCCAGGACCACTGAAGAAGATTGCCATTTACAGAAAATACCCCAAACAGGAGACAGCACTCAGGTAGGTCATCTGCAACATCCAAATCTTCTAATGTTGAAAAGAGAGTCCACCTGATACCTCCTGGTTGTTCCTTCGTTGTTTGTCGCATTACCGGCTATAGCTATGTTGAATAGCAGTGCTGACATTACGCAGCCTTGTCTCACTCCTGTTTTTATTTCAAAGCTGTGATCACTGTGTCCTACTCTACATGTAAAATTGGTGTAGAAACTCTTGATAAGGGTGAAAATCTTTTGTGGATCCCATAGGCACAAAATTCCCAATTGAGCTTGGGAAGCCTTCTAAGTGAAGTCTTCAAAGTGAGCACTTAGAGATATTCTGGTGAGTGATTTTGATTTTTGTTTCAAACAGATCTTTTCTATTCATTTTAAGGTTTTAAGTTAGGTCTGGTGTGTAAATTAGGTTAGGCTGGTGACTCATTCCTCTTACTGATTAGCATACAATTGGAATCAATTGCGTGCTATTTGCT
The DNA here is from genome assembly GCA_009667805.1 of Leptobrachium leishanense. NCBI lineage: Eukaryota > Metazoa > Chordata > Amphibia > Anura > Megophryidae > Leptobrachium > Leptobrachium leishanense. The sequence goes on from RXON01000682.1 coordinate 12,281, forward strand.
AAAGTGGTTAAACTTGTCCACGCCTTGCTGGGGGAGGTGTTCTTAGGTGACTATATAAAGCTTGTGGAATATTAGCTTGGTCTAATTGAGCTTGGGAAGCCTTGTAAGTGAAGTCTTCAAAGTGAGCACTTAGAGAGATTCTGGAGATACTCTGGAGGTAGTCTGAGGTTAGACAGGAGGTAGAAAACCTACAAAAAGGTAAGATTTGTTGGTTTAAATCCATTCTTTTATAATGGCAGGCTTGGTCCAGTGTAAGAGCTGTCATGCATTTGTTTTTCGATCCAATTTTTGGAGGTTTGGAGTGTGCCTGATATGTAGGCAGCTCTCTTTATTGCAGCAGGAAATTGCCTGTTTGAAGTCTGAGATTTGTAAATTATCTGTTACACAAACTCAGGCTATGGCTATGACTGTTACAAAGCCACTGCCACAGAGGCCTCCTAGGAGTGGGAGATGGACTACTGTAGGATCTGGGTTACTTAGAGTTGTGGATAGAAGGCATATCCCACAGTCTGTGGCTCTTCTTAATTCTTTTGAGGCACTTTCAGAGTGTAGTGGTGAGACGGAAGTAGGCTCAGACACCATAGTTGAGGAACCACCATCCCCTATGCCTAAGGTATGCAGGACTGCAACCAAGAACAATAAGGAAAAGGTGGGACATGATAGAAGGCAATTGTTGCTGGGTGATTCTATCATAAGAGGTGTTGGGCTGGAGAGTAGTGGTTTGGTGAGATGTCTTCCTGGGGCTACTGCTCGTAGAGACAAGAGACGTATTCTCAATATTGTCAAACAAGCAAAGCAGCAAGGGGAAGTGGATGTTCTAGTCCATCTAGGGACAAATGACTTGGCTAGCAATGAGGTTTCTGAGATTAAGGAAGATTTTTGTGTTCTTGGAGGTGAAATACAGCAGATTGCGTCCACTGTGTCATTCTCTGAAGTTTTGCCTGTGCATAACATTCAGGATAGGCAGATGCGCAATAGGGAATTTAATTTGTGGCTTCGGGAATGGTGTCGAGAGCAAGGATTTGGCTTTGTGTCCCATGATAGCTCTAATTGGAGCAGAAAGGAACTGTATAAAAAAGATGGTTTGCATCTTACTCATAGGGGAACATATGTTCTCAGTGAGACGTTCAGAGGTTTCGCAAAGAAATATTTAAACTAGGAGGGGGGACAAAAGGGTAAAAAACAATCTGCCTGATTGTCCCCCAAAACTAAATCGGAGGGTGCAAGCAACATGCGGGGGAAAAAATGACAAGCTCAGAGTCGTGTCTATAAATGCTCGCAGTTTAGTCAATAAAATCAATGAAATGGAGGCAATGATGGCAGCTGAAAAAGTAGATTTAGTTGCGGTTACTGAGACATGGTTCAGTGAGAAAAATAACTGGGACATAACAATACCGGGGTACTCTTTTTATATAGAAAAGACAGAGAAGGTAGGAAAGGAGGAGGAGTGGCCCTGTATGTGAAAAACAACATAAAAACGAACCAAATAAAAGTGAGCGAAGTGAACATAGAGTCAGTTTGGGTTACGCTAACATTTGGCAATCATACAGTAGCTCGTGTAGGTGTGATCTATAGACCCCCTGGACAAGTAGAAGAGCTAGATAATGTGCTGCTTGAGGAAATAGCCAAAATGGCAATGAAGGGGGAAGTTATTATCATGGGGGACTTTAATCTTCCTGATGTGAACTGGAAAACCAAAACACCTGGGTGCACCAGGAGTACAAATATTCTAAACTCCCTACTGGGATTATCTCTAACACAAGTAGTTGAGGAGCCGACCCGTAAAGAGGCCATATTGGATTTAATACTCACAAATGGAGGTTTGGTATCGGACGTTGTTGTAGGTGAACATTTGGGATCTAGTGATCACCAGTCAGTATGGTTTAATATAAGAACAGGGATGGAGCCGCACCACACAAAAACAAAAGTTTTAGACTTTAAAAAAACAGATTTTTCTAAAATGAGACTTTGTGTGAAGAAGTCATTATCAGACTGGAGGAGTTTAAAGGGAGTCCAGGAGAAATGGGATTATTTAAAGGAAGAATTATTGAAGGCCACAGGCAATTGCATTCGACTTGTTAGCAAAAACAAAAAAGGGAAGAAACCACTGTGGTACTCTGCAGAAGTGGCCAAAATAGTGAAGAACAAAAAGACAGCATTCAATAATTATAAAACAACTCAGAGTGAAGAAGATAGGCAAACCTATAAGATTAGGCAGAAAGAGGCAAAGCAATTTATAAGAGCTTCCAAAGCACACACAGAAGAGAAAATAGCTCAGTCAGTAAAAAAGGAGGACAAAACATTTTTTAGATACATAAGCGAGAAAAGAAAAGTAAAACAAGGATTAGTTAGATTAAAAACAAAGGAAGGAAGGTATGTAGAAGAGGATAAAAGTCTCGCTGACTGCCTCAATGAATATTTTTGTTCAGTCTTTGCAGAAGAAAAGGAAGGAAAGGGACCTCAGTTAGGAGGAAACACTAACGAGACAATTACATATCAGTTTACAGAGGAGGAGGTTCTACAGCAGCTGTCTAAAGTAAAGACAAATAAGTCAATGGCGCCTGATGGGATCCACCCTAAATTATTAAAAGAGCTCAGTGATGTAATAGCAAAACCGTTAACAGATTTATTTAACCAATCCTTGCTAACGGGAGTCGTCCCAGAAGACTGGAAATTAGCAAATGTTGTGCCCATTCACAAGAAGGGTAGTAGGGAGGAATCTGGGAACTATAGGCCAGTTAGTCTTACGTCAGTAGTGGGGAACTTAATGGAAACCATGTTAAAGGAAAGGATAGTTGAACATCTAAAAACACATAGCTTACAGGATCAGAAACAACATGGGTTTACCTCAGGGAGATCATGCCAAACTAATCTTATTGATTTTTTTGATTGGGTAACAAAAATAATAGACACAGGTGGTGCAGTAGACATTGCTTATTTAGATTTCAGTAAGGCTTTTGATACTGTTCCGCATAGAAGGCTTATCAATAAATTGCAATCTTTGAGCTTGGATTCCAATATTGTTGAATGGATTAGGCAGTGGCTGAGTGACAGGCAACAGAGGGTTGTGGTAAATGGAGTTTATTCGGCGCAAGGTCTTGTTACCAGTGGGGTACCTCAGGGGTCAGTACTTGGACCCATTCTATTTAATATTTTTATTAGTGATATTGCAGAAGGTATTAATGGAAAAGTATGTCTTTTGCTGATGACACAAAGATTTGCAACAGGGTTGACGTTCCTGGAGGGATCAGCCAAATGACAAATGATTTAGGTAAACTAAAAAAATGGTCAGAGCTGTGGCAATTGAGTTTTAACGTGGATAAGTGCAAGATAATGCACCTGGGACGTAAAAACCCAAGGGCTGAATATAGAATATTTGATACAGTCCTAACCTCAACATCTGAGGAAAGGGATTTAGGGGTTATTATTGCAGAGGATCTAAAGGTAAGTAGTCAATGTAATAGAGCAGCAGGAAATGCTAGCAGAATGCTTGGTTGTGTAGGGAGAGGTATTACCAGTAGGAAAAGGGAAGTGCTCATGACACTGTACAGAGCACTGGTGAGACCTCACTTGGAGTACTGTGTGCAGTACTGGAGACTGTATCTCTAGAAGGATATAGACATCTTAGAGAGAGTTCAGAGAAGGGCTACTAAAATGGTGTACGGTTTGAAGGAGAAAAGTTACCAGGAAAGGCTTAATGATCTTAACATGTACAGCTTGGAAAAAAGACGAGACAGAGGAGATATGATAGAAACATTTAAATACATAAAGGGAATCCACAAGGTAGAGGAAGGGAGTATATTTAAAAGGAAACAAAGAAGCAAAACAAGAGGACATAGTCTTAGATTAGAGGGACAAAGGTTTAAAAGTAACATCAGAAAGCATTATTTTACTGAGAGGGTGGTGGATACATGGAACAGCCTTCCAGTTGAAGTGGTAGAGGCCAAAACAGTAATTGAATTTAAGCAAGCATGGGATAGGCATAAGGCTATCCTAAACAAAAGATAAATCCAGGTAAAGTATCCATGTAATTGGGCAGACTAGATGGGCCGAAAGGTTCTTATCTGCCGACATTTTTCTTTGTTTCTATGTATACGTCAAGGCTGTCTCTGTGGATGCTATCGAAGGCTAGAGATGTGCGTTTCGGGTTTCGGAATTTTCACGAAATTTCCCGATTCGTGTCTCCGGATTCGGCCGATTTTCCGAATTGGATCGGACCCGAAAACCGACAGATCCGAAAAGTTTTCCGAGCTGAAACGAAAATTTTCGGAGTTTTCGAATGGATTTGAAATGTGTCAAATCGAAATATATTTTCGCTCTATTCATGATTTCGGTTCCATTCGTGATTTCGGTTCCATTTCGGTAATTCTGGACATCGTATATTTAACTATTATCGGTTATATCGCTGATTCTGTAAATTTTGTATTTGTTAATGCGTATTTTTGATCAACTATTTTTCCGTTGTAAAACCTTTTGTTCTGGTTTTTATTTTTAAAGTCAGACCATTTGGGTCAGTTTAGCGTTTTTTAAATCGTTTTGTTCATTTTTTTTGTTCCTTGGCTTTCATAACATTTTAATATGATTAAATAAAGTTGTGGAATGTATATTCATAAGAAAAAAAGGATCTTTATTTAATAAAGAAAAAACACGATAGAATCGCCAGAATTATCGTATCGACAGAATGAATTATCGGATCCGAAAAACAAACCAAAAATTTATTATAAAAAAATATATAAAGTATAAAAAAAGTAAACCATAGTAGTTTACGTCAAAACGAATAGAGTTAGACACTTTGAAACGAGGAGAACAGACGTTCCGAAAAAAAACTAAAGTTTCCGAAATCACGAAAAGTCGATACAATAAACGAGCAAAGTGACCCGAAAACACGAAAAATGGTCGATATTCCGAAAAAAAATGTACACGAAAAATGAGCCGAACCGAACCGAATCGAAATAGAAATCGGTCGAAACGAGCCGAATCGAAAATTTTAAACATCCGAACGAATCGAACCGAAAAAAAATCGGTGCACAAGTCTATCGAAGGCCTTCTCGAAGTCTACAAAGTTGATGTAAAGTTGCCTCTGCCATTCTGTGCATTGCTCAATGATGTTGTGTAGGGACAATATCTGGTCTTCACATCCTCATGTTTTTAATGTCATTGGAAAGGCAAGATCCTGGCCTTTCCAATGATACCAAACGTGACCATGTACTCTGTAAAGATAAAAAATTAAATAAATAAAAATATTTCCTTTTTTTCTCTTTTTGGTTTTTCTCCAAAAGTAGCAGTATTGTTCACTTTTCAACAATAAAGTGAAAAATATTGCGGTACTACCTCACCTTCTCATTTCCCATAGCAGCTGCAAATGTGGAGGGGATGGAGCAATGCATTATTATGCATTGTTTCATCGAAAGCTTAAAGGGTTATTCAATAATAGCCAAATTTGCACTGAACTGCACCGAAAGGTAAATTAATTTCACCATACGGAGCAATTTTGTGGTGGTTCAGCTATTCAGAAAGTTAACAATTCGTCAAATATTTGCAAATGGCCAGCAAAATACTATTGCAGTTAGCCCAAGATCACCGCAATTCGGCGACCTTTTGGCGGCAGCGAATTTGTTCAATAGAGAAATAATGGTTTATCTAGTCACAGAACGCTGAACTGCACTGAAATGTTGGCGAAATGCCCAGATTTTCAGTGATCCTTGTTCGACAGGTTTATACAGGCGCATCCCATAGGATTCAATGTAAAAAAAATTGCTTTTTTTATTCAACTGTTTATTCTTTTCATTTTTTTTTGTATTCAAAATTTTATTTTGAAAAAGTCAGCGGTACAATCAGCTGGGTAAAAATAAATGAAAATAACACAGGATCAACATACAGGTATTCAGCAAGTAATAAAACAATATTCAAATAGGAAAGGGGGGGGGAGACATACCAAAAAGTGCTCCAGGAGAATAGAAGAGAGAGAAAAAAAAAAAAAAAAAGAGAAGGGTGGCAAAGGCCAAGTATGTGACTTTCCTGGCTCGCTCCTAAGGTAGGAGGCCATGGAAATGTGCAGGTCACAAGGCCGGGGTACTCGGGGGCCAGGTATTGTGGGCAGAGCCATGGTGGCCACCACAATGGCACACCCCGAGTTGGCCCCAAACACCAAAAGAAAAAGTAATAAAATTTATAAAAAAAAAAAAAAAAAAAAGGCGGGTGAGGGGAGTCTGCAGCACGAAGTGGTATGCAAAATTAAGGGGAAAGGGAGGAGAAAAAAAAAAACGGGGGGGGATAGGAGTCATCAAGGGAACATGCTCAGCTAGGGGACAAATCAAAAACACTGTGCTAATAACAAACAATTCTGCATAACAAAGAAAAAGTCAGCTTGTAACCAGCATAAGACAGCATGAAAAATAAAAATAAAAAGTCAGCTTGTAACCAGCATAAGACAGCATGAAAAATAAAAAGTCAGCTTGTAACCAGCATAAGACAGCATGAAAAATAAAAATAAAAAGTCAGCTTGTAACCAGCATAAGACAACATGAAAAAATAAAAACAAAAAGTCGGCCTGTAGTTTCAGAAAGCTTCAGAGGGTGAACGGTCAGCAAACTTAACGGTTCAGGGCACAGTCGGGCAAGAAACAGGTAAGCAGGATAGACCTCCTCAGCCCGTGTCCCATGGAAACGTAGCGTGAAGACCCTCCACTGTCCTGTCCGTGCACCTCTCTGTTTTCCAGTCCTGTAACATCCAGGTCTCCTCTATAGCCTCATCAATCGCCGGTGGGGGCCAAGACCGAGCCCGTCTCACCTCAGTGTGAAAACCCCCGGCCTCATACAATGACATCAGTGCACAATCCACGAAGAGGGCAACGGTGTCCAGCTCGTCAGTCCTCTCCACAGCAGGAAAAGCTGCGCGAATACCCCCATTGCATCGAGTCAGCTCCTGGATGGTGTGGCAGACAGGCGACCACCTGGTCAGCTCCACCACAGCCAGGACAGCGCCGCATGTCTCAGGTAAGTGCGCCACTCCATCCGTAGCCATCTTTTTAGAGGCCCTCCACGCTCCCTTCTCGATCGACGTAGAGAGGGGGATCACAGCATTCTGCATGGGGTCCGCCGCTTCATCGGGCTCCGCCGGCTTCCTCTCCTCCTCGATCTGCTCCGGGCCCTGCTCCTCCCCCGCACGGGCGCAAGCAATCAGCGTCTCGGCCAGGACATCATCCACATCGCGGTCCTCCGTCACAGTCGCGGGACAGGCCTCAACCAGGCGACCAGTCGGAGCAGCCACCCTCTCCTCCAAGCTCGAGTCCTCCACCCTCCGGCAGCCCCTCAGTGCAGATAGCATCTGCCTCCAAACTCCTCTGGTGAGCGGGGCATCTTCTTCCACCCCGTCCATCAAGCGCAGACAGACCTCCAGGCCTGTAAGGAAGGCGTCAGAGTTCCCCGCAGGGGGAGGGTGACCGTCCCGCCATCTGTCCGCCGGCCCATCCATCCCCTTCATCAGGCTTTCTGTCCGGGGGGTCGGGAGACAAGGACCCTCTGTCTCCCCAGCCTCCAGAACATCTTGGGATCGGGCTAAGGCGGTAGAACAGCCCGGAACAAAGACCGCAGGCGCCAGATCAAAGGCTGCAACATGGCCGCCGGCACCTCGTGCCAGCCACATACCCGCGGTTGCGGAGGTCTTCTCAGGTTCGGAGGGGGGGGACAGAACGGCCACCGGGCAGCTCAGTTCCGTTGGCCAGCTAGCCGGGGCCCGAGAATCAAAGATACACTGCTGAAAATCCGTTATTGGGCCCTAAAGGCAGCAGACGCGCGGAGCTCCTTAAAAACACGTCCGCTCCCTTCGGCAGTCGGCCACGCCCCCTATTCTTTTCATTTGCAGCAAAAAGCTTATTTATTTTTTTAGAATTCTTTAGGTATTCTTCTAGATTTCTTTATTGCCAAAATATTTTATTCCCATCTTTTTTTAACCCTTTCCATGCGGCGGACGCGCTCAGCGCATCCTGCCGCATGGCTACTTCGCTGCGGAGGACGTGCTGAGCGCGTCCTCCCTTTGCAGCGGCGATCAGCCGGGATTCCGGCCGATCGCAGCGGCCCCCCGGTGCGGGCTGACATCATCGATGTCAGCCCAGCCTCCGGTCCCCCGGCGGGCACGATAGACGTCATCGCGCATGCGCGATGACGTCTATTTCAGGCACCCCCCGGCATTGTGGGGAAGGTACCTGAAGGGGAGGAGGGGAGGTCCTTCGGACCTCTCTCCCTCCCCATCCATTCGGGCCAACGGCTAAAAGACAGGTACAGCTTGGAAGGGCACAGCCTGCCCTTCCAAGCGGCGGCTGTCTTTAACCCCTAGGGGGCTGGATCGCGATATTGGCGCTAACATGCGCCGTATCGCGGTCCCCTCCCGGAGCTGGCCGACATCTTGGATGTCGGCCAAGCTTCCGGGATATCCCCCTAACGATTGGCGTCATCGCGCATAGCGCGATGACGCCAGTTTCACAATTAACCCCTTGCTGCCACCTATGGTGGACATAGGGGGTTCCAATGAACCCCCTATCTCCCGATCTGTGAAAGCTAGGGGTTAATGTTTGATATCACTGGAACAGCCAGAGCGTGGCCTTTCCAATGATACCAAACGTGACCGCAATATTGCAGCAATATTGTTCCCATTTCAATTATAATGTGAACAATGATGCTGCACTAATGATTTTTTCTATGGGGGCGTTTGCTAAAAAACACGTAATTTTCCCCAAAAAAAAGTAACGATTCCCCCGTTTCTAATTTTTTTAACAAGCGCACCCCATAGAAAATATAACCGCAAACGCTCGCATGTTAAAATTTGAGAAAAAAAACACTTTACGCGTTGTAAATTATTGAAAATTAAAATGTTATTGCATTTTTTGTTATAATATACAGACAGGAAATAACGTATACATATAATTATGATATATTATGAATCTGGCGAGTCTCCCGGAAAGAACGATATATAATATGTCTGGGTTGTATAATAAAATGTGACTTCAAATCGCATTTAAACATGATGAGCGAAACCGGTAAAAATGAGCTCAGCACAGAGGTGTGAAAAGGCTCAGCAGCGAAAGTGTTAATGATGTTTTTTTTTTATTCTGTGACAGACCGTTTTATTATTTTCTGTAGGACCTTTTTTTTATTATTTCCATGCATTTTTATAGTTTTTAAACACCTTTTTTTAAAATAGCAGAGTTCTGTCTTTTGTTTTTTAACCTGTCCGGAAGCGTTCGGCGGTCAGAACAACAGCGGCGTTCAATGTGCTGATTGGCGGCATTCTGCGGATCCTGTCCAGCGCACTTCGAGGACCCTGTGATGAATACTGCATTCACCGAAGCACACCAAAGTGTGCCAAATGAGAGAGCACTGAAATTTCGGTGGTCTCTGAATAATCCCTTTAATCCGTTAAGAAGAGCGCAGGGGTTACTTTGGACCCCTGCATCACCACTCTGTACTCCCAACAAGGTCAAGTGAAGTATCACTGGAAAGTATAGAGTCTGGCCGTTCTGATTATCCCAAACATGACCCTATAAAGTAAAAAAAAATAAAAAAGAGTGAAAAAACAAACACAAAATGTCTTTTTTTTCCTCTGTTCTAAGGCAGCGGCATTATTCACTTATAGTGCAAACTATGTCGCTGCACTATTTCAATTTCTCATTTCCCACACTGTAGCTCCAAACTCTAACGTTAGCACCAACTATGTAATGTAGCCCATAGTCTATGAAGTTGTTAAGTTTGCAACAGCTCTCGTTAAGGTTGCACCAAAAGTGGAATAGGGCTCTAGATGTGTGATTATCTTAGCTACTCTTTATTATAACAGTTCTTCCATTCCCAATAATTTTCTTTGTAGCCCAGCTATTCACTTTCTGTTAAAGAAAAAAGAAATCGCTGCGTTCGGCAAAGTAAAAAAGCCTTGTTGTTTTACTATAAATTAGGAATCCTAAAATTTCACAAAAAAATCACGAACAATGCCTAAAAAAATAAATAAATAAAAAGACTTTTTGCAAAGTAAAAAGTATAAACAGTCGAATAGATATTTAATAAAAACATGGAATATTTCTTACACTGAAACTTATGGATTTCGCATGTTTAAAGCTGTTGAACGAACCACCGAAAATCAGGGCATTTCAATGACATTTCGGTGCTGTTTGGCGAATTTCACTGCTGCCGAATCACACTAGTCGGCACCATGGCGCTGTCCATGGCCTGTGGTGCTTGTGACGGAACGGCCACAGCAATGTGTGTTTGATTTTCTTATATTTAGATTCCCTGACGTCTGTCTGCTATTCCGCTGTATTCAGGCCTGTGTGTATCTGTGTGTAACAGTTGCAGTTCGAGGTTTTTTATAAAGCGCTAATAAGTTCCGTGGCGCTGTACAATGGGTAAGCCAGAATAGCCATATGCATGCAAGTTGGACACACAGAACAGTAGGACAGGACCCTGCTCAAGAGTTACAATCTATCCATTTGTCTGCTTCCACTCCCCCTCTACTCCAGAAACTGTTTTGAACTGGACATCACAGCCTTTCCTTTGTCTGGGGCCCAGGGCATTGTGTGTGGGGGGAGGGGGAGGGTTCTGAAAAAGGGAACGCAGAGGCATGTCTTACTTTTGAAATGGTTGTAACTGTTGAGCCAGAATAAAGCATTCTTTGTTTGGTGTTCAAGCAACAAGCATCACAGTCTATCAGGGTAATTCAAAGAGATCCGAATTGCTTGAGAAAGGTAATCGATCGCTGAAAATCAGCGTTCGGTTACCTTTCTTGGCCATTCGGCTATCCAGAGAGCAGGCAATTCGCCAAATCCTGGCGAATTGCCTGAACATACGGTGCCTGTTCGGTGCCTGTTCGAGGGCAGTGAAAACCCTATGAAAAAGCACTGCTTCGGCTATTCAGAGAACACAAACCAGCAGTGAAAGGTTCCCCTAATGCCCTGCCATTCGGTGGTTTAATTCGGCAAGTTTATTCAGGAGAATCCCATAGGCTTCAATGTTACAAATATTCCCGTTATAATTCAATATCTAATAAACCGTTCATTATAAAATTCTGCAGTAAAGAGTCTCTTTTATTATAGATTAAGATTTTAGGATATTTTAAGCATTTTTCAGAAATATTTTTTTTTTAAAAGTCAGATTTTTTTTAAATTTACTTATTTTTCTGTAACAGCCCTTTTTATTATCATTCCTTGGATCTCATAAGTAAATTTCAGACATTTTCACTCAGTAGTTTCTTTGCAAACAGCGTTTCACTTTTCAAACATTCTTGCAAACTGTTTTCCTAATTTATTCACTTCACTCTGTCTGCGGTGTCGGCTTTTTCCGGCGGCTTCGCTGCGTGTGATTGGCTCCTGCTCGGGTTTTTCCGTGGTTTTCGGCAGGTTAATCCAGATGTTTTTGCGGGTTTTTGGCGTGCATTTGCCGGGTTTTGCAGTTAGTTTTCGTCGGGTTTGCGGTAGCTTTTCCCTGCAATTCGGGGACCCTGTGGTGCTTGCTGAATACATAGCAGGGTCACCGAAATGGGATTGGCAAAAGGAACCGAATTGAAGAGAACAAAAAGTCACCGAATGTGCAGTGACTTTATGAATCTCTTTGAATTACCCTGTATGTGTCGTCTATTCTGTGGGGGTACGATCACCTCCTGGTTCAGCGGAAAGGGGCGCCTGGGATACTAGGATCCGTAACAGTGCTGAATACAACAGATTTAGCACCATGGCCAATGGACAGGGACACTGTGACGAGTCTAAGTGAAACGGTATTAAGAGTTCATCCGTAAAAACAAAATCAATTAGTTTTATATCGTTTTGTTTTCGTTCGGTATCGATTAATTTTAGTTCCATCTTCGGACTGTTTCTGACGGAACCGATTCTTATTTTGGAAACACTTCCGAAATTCGAATCTGGAAAATTTCGTCCAAATTTTGATTCGGAATGAAACGCACATCTCTAGATCTTACCCTCAGTCGCGATACATGCTTTCAGTTGCGGTAGTTCAACAAATGCTCAATCGCAACACTCCAGTGACAGCCAGAGCACATGTGTTTTCTATCTCTCTTTGTTCTGTCCAGCCAATAGGAGTGTTCTACAGCCTATATAATGCTTGTTCTTCCTAGGGAAGTCTCTCTGGGGTGGTGTTCTAGACCCACATCGTGTTCTGTTGTATTATTGTCATTTCTGGTTATAACCCGGTCCCTCAGCCTGTTTATGACTACCTGGGTTTCTGGTCTCCTTGACCGTGGTTGTTTCTGGTTCAGTTCCCCTGCTCTCTGGTATCCTGACCCTTTGTCTTGTCTACCTGTTTATGTATATACTTTTCTGCCCTAGATTTAGGCTACTTTTTACTCTTCTCTCTATAACACGGTCATTACAAGGACTGGTTTAGAATTAGGGTTCTCCTTGGTGGAGTCTGCTTGCGGGGTTACCCTACCACGACACAGTTGCACACGTCGTTTCGTGTTCTATTTTTTATTGTCAAAAGAAGAGTGTGAGAGCGTAACGGTTTTCTTTCTAATATATAAGCTTTAATCAAGTCTAGGAGGCACCTAATATCTAAATTCGGCTCAAGTCCAGTGTTATTTACCACATATCATATTTACTATGTAAACAACCTGGATCAAATATCCAACCAAAAGTCCATCTGAGTAAGATTTATTTTGTTTTATTATCATATATATATATTTTTTTTTACTAGGCGGTCTACCATCAAGCTTTGTGAGAGTTTAAGAGGGGCATTTATCAAATCACAATTTCCCACTACTAATCCTTTTTTTCATCCACCTTCCCCACTTTGGTTTTCTGAAGCTGATTTGATACGAACAAGATGTGTTTGTCACAGTGACAGCCCGAGCAGAAATTCAGTGTTCAGTCACGGATGAAAAGCAGGTCAGAGCAAAGCAAATATTGTCAGAATAAGTTGCTTTTGTGTGTAGCGCTGAGAGGAGCGGTGTTGCTTGTACGCGGCATCCTGTATGGCTCATTAGCAAAATGAGGTTATTCTTCATGCACATAACATTTTATCCTCCTTTCCTAAGTGCGGACCCATCTGGGATTTTTAAAATGTAATTCTTTCCAAATTTCGAACAAAAATCAGGAAAAACTGATGAAATTATCAACATGGGAGATCCTGTATTTACATAAAGGTCTTTAGGGCTATCCTGTCCTGCAGCTGTAGTATAGCCGTTACTAATTAAATTTGCCTTTCTATACAAATAGCTGCACAGGCAAAAATTCCATGGGAACCTGGAGATTTATTTTTTTAAAATGCCACAAATATTCTGTTTCAATGGTAGCACTTTTGTTGTATGGAAATAAGACGAATAATGTGAAATCTGGTTAACAAAATGAGACGTTAACACAATAAGGACGTGATATTTCACATTAATGAGAAACTCATAGCACTCAAATTGGGTTAAAGGGGAGCTTGGTGGAGACCAATTAAAGTAACCTACACTTTTATGAAACCATATTTATTAAGCATCAATAATGAATATTTTGGAGTGTCATAAATCATACTAATAAAACAGGTATTCTGAAGATGCACATTATTTATTAGATTTTAAGTAGGGAAGTAGCAAAACCTGGCTTGTTAGGCGATTTACTCTGAATTCTAAAAAAAATATTGAAATAGTAAAAATACAGGCACTATTTTATCTGACAAGCAGTAAATATATATTTAATTATGTATAAAGCACACAAATTATTTCCGTGTATCCAATTACAAATCTAGCCCAATTATTACCACTATGAATATCCTTCTATTACATTTAATTAAAGGTTTTGATGTTGTTTGCCCATCAAGCCAATATGTGAATTTTATTATTCACTCAAAATCTCAATTAACAACAACCAATGCAAGACATGAACATGACAGACAATTGATTATTGTAAATGGAGTGAGAGGGAAATCAGTGGCTGGGTTGGAAAGAGATGAGTTTGTTCTTTATAAATGTATTTGAGATATGTCCTGTTACCGGACTGAAGGCAAAAATTTCATTCTATATATAAAAATTATTTTCTCTATCAAAATCTATAGTATTTTGGCACTATAATAAATTGTAGCGCTCACTCCCGGAGGAGCCGCTGAATTTGAACCTCGGGTCAGTCTCCCCACACTAGGGAATAAATATACTCCAGCACCGTCGTGGATTTTCTAAATTATATAGTTTACTGAATAAACTGGCATATAATGAGTAACACGGTATACATATATATATTTACAGTATTTCATAATGCGGGAAACACGCAGCGGAAAAGAAATACAATACTTCGTAATGCGAGAAACGCGCAGCGGAAAAGGAATTTTTTTTATTTTTAACCCCCTTAGTGGTTGGAGTGTGAGTCCCGTACAGGTTAAGTCCCAAGGAATGTATGTGTATGTGTGTATTGGTACCCGGGTACAATATTCAACTGGGCAGTGAATTATTTATGAGGTATCTTCGACTAGTCACGTTGGGGCCCTGTGGGTTTTGAACAAACTGCAGCGTGCTTTAGTATTTTACAGCGGCCTGGAAGGCCTCTCACCCATCTGCCAGATACTCTGTGCTCCGCTCGACCCAGGACGTCTCTCCGCTCGATTTTGACTGGGATTCTCTGTGTCACCGGATCTGCTGTCTTGCTTGTCTGTATCTGCCACAAGATGTCCAGCTCACCGCCTGCACTCCCTGTTAGATCGTCTGCGGTTCTCCTAACTCAGGGTCCTTCAGCTTACTCTGTATCATCGTGGGTTACTAGCGGTGGATCACTGGGTCTTCGTGTAATAAGAAGGGAAAAACCCGATCTCCAGCTCTGCTAGGCTGCACCTGCGCTCTGGCCTGGTCGTGATCACTCTCTGCTACACTTGCGTCTTGCTCCTCTCACTCCTCGGCGCGCTCTGCCAGCTCTTTCCACGAGGCTGCGGATATCAGTCTCTCTCTCCCACCCACTTCCTGTTCCCGCCCGCAAAGCATGCTGGAAAATGTAGTCCCGATGTTCAGTGTCTTACATCGCGCTTGTCTCCCTCCGGTGGCCAAAAACAAGTACTACAATGACAGGGGATTTAAAACCAGCGCTACACTCTCCCCCTCCTAGAACTCTTGGGTCTCTCCAAGGAGGTACAACAGTTGCATTACATTTCAACACATTTTAGGCAACATATACAGGCTCAGCAGCAAGCATACAATGGGTTAGATACACTTCCTCAAGTTGACTCATGCTTTGGACTACCTCAGCTAACATAGCAGACACTTCGGGCAACCTTTGCACTGTGGTGACGGCCTCTTCAGTGCTATGTCCTGGTGAGTCGTAGGTGAGTCGCTGGGGCGGTTGAACGGAGCGTTTTGGTTCTGGCTCAATCAGTTCCTCTTCAGGTGGAAGTACTATAGGTGCGGGTTCAATTCTTCTTTCTACCACTAGAGCAGACATCTCTTCAGAGTATGATCCTTCCAGTGAAGGCATAGAACTGTAGTCATAAGATTCGGCTTCAGGAACTACAGGGATTTCAATAGCCTCGGGGACTTCTAACTGAAATTCAGGAGCCTCAGGCCTCAAATTACTTTCCCACCGTTCAGGAACCGAGAAAACCTCTTCAGGCTCTGGTGAGCGCATCCAGTCCAGACAAAAACTTTCTTCCTCACTGTCCCTTTCGCTCTCTTCGATAGCCCGGGTCTGCTGAGACCGAGTAACGGGAGGCAAACGTGGAGCAGGCGGATTCGGCAGAGAAAGTTCGTCCCCAACTGGTATCCTCACAGCCTCTCTCAAAGGTAATAAATGATTCCGGTGCCAGTTCTTAAGAGGCCCAGCCTTTCCATCCGGCCGAATTTGATACACCGGCAGACCCGGCAGTTGCTTGCAGACAATGTAGACCTGAGAACTCCATCTATCCGCTAACTTGTGCCTTGCAGCAGCACCCAAGTTCTTCAACAAAACCCTATCACCAGGTTGTAGATCCTGTATCCGAACTTTCAAGTCATAGTTCCGTTTATTCCTTTGTTCCCTGTTTCCTGAGGTCAAACGGGCCTATTCAAACGCAGAGGCCAGATTCTTTCGAAGTCTATCCACGTAATTTCTATGGGAAGCTACCGACGTCTGGTCCAGAGATAGCCCAAACGCCAAATCAACCGGCAGTCGAGCTTCTCTTCCGAACATAAGACGGTATGGTGAGTGGCGTCACTCTCTGTACTGTTATATGCATGTACTAGCGTAGCTATGTGATGACTCCAGCTCTGCTTCTCTGTGTTTGACAGTGTCCCCAGCATATTTAGCAGCATGCGATTGAACCTTTCGGGCTGAGCATCACCTTGAGGGTGATATGGTGTAGTTCGGGTCTTTTGGATTCCCAGCAGTTCCAGTAATTGCCCAACAAGCCGGCTTTCAAAGTCTCTACCCTGATCAGAGTGTATTCTCCTTGGTAGGCCGTAGTGAACAAAGAACTTTTCCATCAGAACCTTCGCCTCTGTCGGAGCGCGTTGGTCTTTTGTAGAAAAGGCTTGGGCGTAACGTGTGAAGTGATCAGTCACTATAAGAATATTTCCCTGCCCACTAGCATCCGGCTCTAAGCACAGGAAGTCAATGCACACCAAATCCATGGGTCCTTGACTTTGCAGATGGCTCATTGGAGCGGTTCGGGTCGGTAGGGTCTTCCTTTGAATACACCTCAGACATGATGGCAGTAACTTTCCACTTCAGCTCTCATGCAAGGCCAATAGAACCTGTCTCGCACCAGCTTAAAAGTCCTTTCAGCGCCCAAATGTCCATGCTCATCATGTAGCGATCACAGTACACTATGTACAGTACAGTATGTTTAGTGGGAAGGAACAACTGTTGGGTCTCTTCAGCATTGGTTGAGGGGCCCCTTCGGTAGACCACCCCATCCAACATCTTCAACCGTTCCCACTCTTTGTAGACCAATCTGGCTCCATCTGGGTAACTGGTCAGCAGAATTTCCCGCTGGTTCGCAGTTAGGGCCTTTATGGTTAATGCCTGATCAGCTTTCAGGTCCTGTTTTGAAAAGGTAGGCAGACTTTCATCCCTCAACTGCGTAGGGTTGCAGTAGAACTCCGGAACAGCCGCAGCCATGACTCCTATGGCCTCCGCTTCAATCCCTCCCTTGACCCGGCGCTCTGCCCCTTGACACAAAGCTTGTAGCCCGTCTGGAGTTAACTGAGTCCATTCTGTAGTGTAGGGTCTTCTCGACAAAGTATCAGCATCTCGATTATTCACCCCAGGACGATACTTCAGGCTGAACCGAAACCCTGACAGAGCGGCCAACCACCGATGTCCCGTTGCGTCCAGTTTTGCAGTAGTAAGGATGTAGGTAAGAGGATTGTTATCTGTCTTTATCACAAACTCGGCCCCATACAGATAGTCCTTTAGCTTGTCTACCACTGCCCACTTTAAGGCTAGGAACTCCAACTTGTGGGTAGGATAATTCTTTTCTGAAGGCGTAAGGCTCCGGCTCACATACGTTACAGGCCTCAGCAATCCACCATACTCTTGATACAGGACTCCTCCTAGACCTTCTCTGCTGGCATCCACATGTAACTCGTACGGCTTGTGAGGGTCCGCATAGGCCAAGACAGGAGCTCGAGTTAAGCTCTCTTTCAGCTTCGTAAAAGCACCCTCACATTGACTAGTCCATTCTCCTGGATGGACTCTCGAGCTTTCCTTGGCCCTGGAGCTGACGGCTCTTCGGTCAGAGACCTTGCAGCCTTCTTCTGTGCTTTCCTTCTGTAGGAGTTTGTTCAGTGGTTGAGCTATTTTGCGAATCCTCCTACAAATCTTCGATAATAGGAACAGAACCCCAAGAAAGATCTAAGTTCAGTAACGTTTCGGGGTCTAGGCCAAGAAGCTACGGCCTCCAACTTCTGAGGATCTGTCGAAACGCCTTCTGCTGAGACCACATGTCCCAGATACGTAACAGACGGTAAACAGAATTGACATTTCTCCAGAGACAGTTTCAATCCCTCTTCATGGAGCCTCTTCAAGACCTTCTCCAAACGCTGTTCATGTTCTTCCAGAGTCTTCCCGAACACAATTATGTCATCCAGGTACACTAATACTTCGATCAGATTCATGTCCCCGACTGTCTTCTCCATTAACCGTTGGAACGTGGCTGGAGCCCCCATAAGGCCTTGAGGCATTCTGTTGAATTTGAAGAACCCCAATGGGCAGATGAACACAGTCTTCTCTTTGTCTTCAGGATGCATTGGTATCTGGTGATACCCACTTCGCAGGTCTAGTACACTAAACCATTTTGCTCCAGACAAACACTGTAAGGCATCTTCTATCCGAGGAGTAGCATATTGATCTGGGATGGTTCTCCGATTCAGCGTGCGATAGTCTATGCATAGGCGGACAGAACCATTCTTCTTCCGGACCATTACTATTGGAGATGCATATGGGCTCCGGGACTCTTGAATCACCTTGGTTCTTTGCAGTTCATTCAGCTGTTCTCGTAGATCATCCAAGTCTCCCAGCGGAACTCGTCTTGACCTTTCACGAAACGGCTTGTCTTCTTGTAATCGAATGCGGTGCTCAGTACTTTTAGCTAGGCCCACGTCGAACTCATCTTTCGAGAACAAGTCTCTCCACTTTAGAACTTGGGACTGAAGACGTTTCTTCCACTCAGGTGAAATGGGAGCATCCTTGGGGTAGAACCTTTCATCTGGAATCTCTTTATCCACTCTCCCTCCTAAATCGGTAGGAGAGAGGGGCGTAGCGGACGCTACTTGCCTGATAGGCATTTGTGCTTTAAGGACACATTGCACACGCTGACTGAGACTCTTCCTCATGTTCTTTTCAAAGCTTTAGTGGAGACTATTTCAGCGATTACTTCCACTCCGGCTTTACTCCCATGATTAAAATCGGTTTCCAGTACTACATAGGGCCCTGGTTGCGATCCGTTCAACTTGACTGAAGCCCGGAAACTCGTTACTTCTGCTGCTTGCAGAACCTTCTCTGTTCTTTCCAATATCCACAGGCGCCCCACTTCAGCAGGTGCCTTCTGTTCTTCGACCATTCTCTGATAGACTGGACGTAACATTGGGTGTACTCCTTTAGTAGAACCTTCTTCCAGCACGATAGTGTCAGGAGACGTCGCACCAAATCAGTATTCGTCCCCACTATCATGGAACTCCTGTTTGCCCCTGAAGGCCGAGGACACACAATTGCCAATGCATCACAACCTCCGGACTGTCTGATGACTTCGGATCCGATCTCCAACTTCACCTGTAGATACCCGTCATAAGGGTTTTTCTCAGTTCCGATACCCCAGATTTCCAGATCCTTCAATTTCTGTAGAGGTATGTGCTTCAAGTGTTTCTCATAGAAATCTCTGTAAATCAATGTCACTTGAGCCCCTGAGTCCAACAGAGCTTTAGTGTAGACTCCCTCCACTTGGATTGGCACAATAGGGGAAGGACCTATCAGCTGGTCAGGAAACTTGGTTGTAGTAACAGGAAGTTTAGACCCAGTTTGTTGTACCCTGGCCTTCTTCTTGGCCCGTTTAGGTTTTGGGTGTGCAATGCTTCCCCATGACGTAAGTCCGGATGCTAAGGGAGTGACTCTTTCAGTCCTGGCAGGCTTGGCAGTTGGCCAGACTTTGGGCCCTCTCGCCCTCTTAGTCCTGGCTTGATTTTTGGAGCGGGTTTCAACCTTCGGGCACCTGGTTTGCTCCCTTACCAGGGCCCTCTGGAGTTTCCCGCCTGCAGGGTGGACAACAGTTTCTCCACAGCCTTTAGGAGTTCTTCGACCGGTTTCTTTTCAGCCCTCCCTTGTGGGCATTGAGCCCTGAAATGGCCGATTTCCCCGCAGCCAAAACATTTCTTTCTCGGGAGTGTGAGCATATTTCCTTCTGGCGCTTCACTTGGAGACCCCCTGTTCGAGGCTACAGCAACCCCTTCAGTTCTGGTGTCCTTAGCCGACAGCAACGTCATTAACTCCATCATTTGCAACATCTGAGTTTTTAAAGCCAGCACTTCAGTCTGTATGTCTGCTACACAGAGAGTTCCTACTTCTGCGGTGAAAACTGTGTGCGAAGCATTTGCAACCTTTTTAGCCTTAATCAAGGCCTCTTCTTCTCGGATAGCTTTGACCAGTTTGGAATAGGTCAGTCTCGTGCTCTGGTATCTAGTCTGAAATTTCAACATTATGGGATCCAGTGGGAGTGCTCCTTTGAAAATTTGATCCATCAAAGCTTTGCTTGCATGACTCGGTTCCATGCCCCCTTTAAGAATGACCTGATGGATGATTTTATCCAGCCGCCAGACATACAGTTGTGTTCAAAATTATTCAACCCCCAATGCTGTAAAGGGTTTTAGGGAATTTAGTGTACATTTGTAATTGTATTCAGAATGAAATCCTACAAGGACTTTTTAAAGAACCATATGCAACTAAAATGACCTCAATTGGTTTTGTAATACAGTAGTAAATGTTTCTTTTGTGAATTCTTCATTGACAAAATTATTCAACCCCTTAAAGACTACCACTCTGAAGAACAGAGGTTCATTCAAGTGTTTTCAATCAGGTATTGAAAACACCTGTGGATGTCACGGAGCAGCAATAAAGCATAATAAGCACCAATTAGGCAGCTTTAAAATGACTGTGATACTCAGCTCCTTCTAGACATTTACTGGTGTGGTTAAAAACATGGTGAAGTCAAGAGAATGGTCCATGGAGACCATAGGAAGCATCATTCACAAATTCAAGGCAAAGGGCACTGTTGAAACGCTACCTGGTCGTGGCAGAAAGAAGATGCTGACTTCGACTGCTGTGCGCTACCTGAAGCGTAGAGTGGAGAAAAGTCCCCGTGTGACTGCTGAGGAACTGAGAAAAGATTTGTCAGATGTGGGTACTGAAGTTTCAGCTCAGACAATACGGCGCACACTGCGTAATGAAGGCCTCCATGCCAGAACTCCCAGGTGCACCCCCTTGCTGTCTCCAAAGAATAAGAAAAGTCGACTGCAGTATGCCAAAAGTCATGTGGACAAACCACAGAAGTTTTGGGATAGTGTTCTGTGGACTGATGAAACAAAATTAGAACTGTTTGGGCCATGGATCAACGCTATGTTTGGAGGAGGAAGAACAAGGCCTATGAAGAAAATAACACCTTGCCTACTGTGAAGCATGGCGGGGGGTCAATCAGGCTTTGGGGCTGTTTTGCTTCTGCAGGTACAGGGAAGCTTCAGCGTGTGCAAGTACCATGAATTCTCTTCAGTACCAGGAGATATTGGATGACAATGTGATGCAGTCTGTCACAAACCTGAGGCTTGGGAGACGTTGGACCTTTCAACAGGACAATGATCCCAAGCATACCTCCAAGTCCACTAGAGCATGGTTGCAGATTAAAGGCTGGAACATTTTGGAGTGGCCATCGCAGTCACCTGACTTAAATCCGATTGAGAACCTCTGGTGGGACTTAAAGAAAGCTGTTGCAGTGCGCAAGCCTAAGAATGTGACTGAACTGGAGGCTTTTGCCCATGACGAATGGGCGAAGATACCCGTAGATCGCTGCAAGACACTTGTGTCAAGCTATGCTTCACGTTTAAAAGCTGTTATAACTGTAAAAGGATGTTGTACTAAGTACTAAGATTGAATGTCACTTGGGGGTTGAATAAAACTGATAATGATGTGAGCACAGAAAAGACATTTGTGGTTATTTCATTATAAATGTTATGTTATTTGTCTGACCTACACGTACCTCTTTGATTTAATTGTAAGCAAGATGACTGAATGATCAAAATCAATGTCAAACTGGCCAAAACACTCAATTTCAGTGGGGGTTGAATAATTTTGAACACAACTGTATGTGGACAATTCTTCTCCTTCCTTTTGATAGGTGTGAGAGAACTTGTGGATAAGCTCGGCACAATCCTCCACTCCCCCGAAAATTTCCTGTAAAGCTTCTAGATACTCCGCAGCAGTGTAGCCGGGCTTGTCCCTTTTTAGATTTCGAATGACATCTGAAGCAGGACCTCTTAGGCTCTCGATCAACCTTTGTCTCTTCACAGTGTCAGCAACTTCCTATTCTTCCACTGCTTGCACTGCCTGATCTATCCAAGTCTCAAAGTCCTCTTCTCCCGTTGGCACAGGGACCTTACCAGAATAAAACCGTAACTTGCGATATCCGTAATTGGGAGACGCAGCAGAGTTTTTGGCTAGTGTTTCCACCAGTTTCCCCATAGTGGTGAAAAATGTAGCAGGAGGGAACCCTGTAGTTGGGGTAACATCGGGAACATTCGCGTGATCACCACGTGGCGTACTTGGCTGGACCAGTCGAACTTCCACATCGTCGGTCAGCTTCACACTCGCGCCCTGAAAACACACTGGAACACCCTTTCTCCACTCAAAAAGAACATACGTGTGAGGGGTATCTGGGTTCGCTTTAATATCCAGGATTAACCCCCGATTATCTGGTGTCAGCGCGGCCACGACCTGGCAAATCTGATCTTCAGCCCAAGTGTCTGCAGGAATATCCATAACTATACATAATTCTATCTGACTACTGTGCTCCTCACACCATTTGGCAGCAGTGTCTGGATCCATATTTAACCCTTTAAATGCAGTTTTTCCAGAGACTGGATCCCGGACGAGCCCCCACGTGTAGCACTCAGGAGCCACTGAATTTGAACCTCGGGTCAGTCTCGCCGCACTAGGGAATAAATATATTCCAGCACTGTCGTGGATTTTATAAATTATATAGTTTACTGAATAAACTGGCATATAATGAGTAACACGGTATACATATATATATTTACAGTACTTCGTAATGCGGGAAACGCGCAGCGGAAAAGAAATACAATACTTCGTAATGCGAGAAACGCACAGCGGAAAAGGAAAAAAAGTATTTTTAACCCCCTTAGTGGTTGGAGTGTGAGTCCCGTACAGGTTAAGTCCCAAGGAATGTATGTGTATGTTTGTATTGGTACCCGGGTACAATATTCAACTGGCCAATGAAATATTTATGAGGTATCTTCGACTAGTCATGTTGGGGCCTGTGGGTTTTGAACAAACTGCAGCGTGCTTTAGTATTTTACAGCGTCCTGGAAGGCCTCTCACCCATCCGCCAGATACTCTGTGCTCCGCTCGACCCAGGACGTCTCTCCGCTCGATTTTGACTGGGATTCTCTGTGTCACCGGATCCGCTGTCTTGCTTGTCTGTATCTGCCACAAGATGTCCAGCTCACCGCCTGCACTCCCTGTTAGATCGTCTGCGGTTCTCCTAACTCGGGGTCCTTCAGCTTACTCTGTATCAGCGTGGGTTACTAGCGGTGGATCACTGGGTCTTCGTGTAATAAGGGAAAAACCCGATCTCCAGCTCTGCTAGGCCGCACCTGCGCTCTGGCCTGGTCGTGATCACTCTCTGCTACACTTGCGTCTTGCTCCTCTCACTCCTCGGCGCACTCTGCCAGCTCTTTCCACGAGGCTGCGGATATCAGTCTCTCTCTCCCACCCACTTCCTGTTCCCGCCCGGAAAGCATGCTGGAAAATGTAGTCCCAATGTTCAGTGTCTTACATCGCGCTTGTCTCGTTCCGGTGGCCAAAAACAAATACTACAACGACAGGGGATTTAAAACCAGCGCTACAAAATATTTAAATTACATGGCAAGAAAAAAGGTTGTCATTTGCTCTTGTACCAATGGCTCCATGCTAAACAAAACCTCTGTTTAGTTTTTCATGGAGCCACAGGGATAAGCGCAAATGACAACCTTTTTTCTTGCTATGTTCTGTACATGAAGTGGGCTGAATACTCCTGGTTTACGCAGCCATCCAGGTAGGGAATAGTGCGCAAAACCACTTTTTGTGTATATTTCTATATTTTGTTGTATTCCCGGCCAGGTCATTTTTTGCTGCTGTCCCTTTCCGTGTTTTCTTTTTAACCACTTCAATGCTAAGGACGCGCTCAGCGCGTCCTCAGCATTACCGCTGGTGTGCTGAGGACGCGCTGAGCGCGTCCTCAGTTTGGGGTCAGCGTTCGGCCGGTTCCGGCCGATCGCTGGCCCCTCCGGTGCGGGCTGACATCCTGGATGTCAGCCGGCATCCGGACCACCAGCCGCCATTATTAGGTGTCATCGCGGGGGCGCGATGACACCTAATTCAGGCGCCCCCCGCATGTGCGGAGGAGGCGCCTGAAAGGGAGGGGGGGAGGTCCTTCGGACCTCTCTCCCTCCCGATCGGTGGCACACAGGGGCTTAACCCAGGCATCATTTGGAAGGGCACAGCCTGCCCTTCCAAATGATGCCTGCATTAACCCCTGGGGAGCTGGATCGCAAATCGGCGCTGAAAAGCGCCGATTCGCGATCCTTCCCGGGAGCTGGCCGACATCTTGGATGTCGGCCAAGCTTCGGGAACTCCCCCAGAGGACTGGCGTCATCGTGCGCAGCACGATGACGCCAGTCCTAGCGTTAACCCCTAACTGCCACCAAGTGTGGAGATAGGGAGTTCCAATGAACTCCCTATCTCCCGATCCGTGGCAGCTAGGGGTTAAATTTTGATCGTTGGATCGGCCAGAGCATGGCCGTTCCAACGATACCAAACATGAAAGTTAAAAAATTTGTAAAAAAAAAAATAAAAATAAAAATAAAAATAAAAAAAATTAAACAAAAAAATTTAAAAAAAAAAAATAAACACATTTTTTTTATTTTTTTTGGTTTGTTAGTGTAGCAATATTGTTCCCATTTCAATTATAATGTGAACAATGATGCTGCACTAACGATTTTTGTATGCGGTGCGTTTGTTAAAAATAGTGTAATTTTCCCCAAAAAAAAATGTAACGAGACCCCATCTCTAATTTTTTTAACAAGCGCACCCCATACAAAATATAACCGCAATTGCTCGCATGTTAAAATGTGGAAAAAAACACTTTACACATTGTAAATTATTAAAAATTCATATTTTATTGCATTTTTTGTTATAATATACAGACATGACATAACGTATACATATAATAATGACATATTATGAATCTACCGAGTCTGACGGAAAGAACGATATATAATATGTCTGGGTCATATACTAAAATAAGCCTTAAAAACACGTTTAAACATGATGCGCAAAACAGGTAAAAAATGACCTCAGCACAGAGGCGGGAAAAGCCTCAGCAGCGAAAGGGTTAAATCCCAAAGTGGAAATGTTTGTGGTGAGGGTATAAATATAATCCCACCAGTCTGTCTCTTAGCTGAGAAGCTGCATGAGGACACGTGGTTGCTTAGAAAGCAGTTTTTGGTTTCATTAGATTAGGACCCACCTTGAAAGAGGTTGCCATGACGTGGCAGGTGGGCTTAACACTTTAATGGCCACTCAACTAAACTAAAACCTCTATTTTGTTTAGCATGGAGCCATAGGAATAAGCACAAATGGCAAAAAAAATTCTTGCTATGTTCTGTACATGAAGGGCTCTATTACATTCTCCGCGCAAATTCGCACGTGCATGCGATAAAAAATATCGCGTGTAAAAAGAGACGCGCAAAAACGCTTGCGATTCAACGTTGCGCTCAGAAATCGGTGGGCAGACTGTTTTTTCACGCGATTCAGCCAATCAGAATTAAGAATCACAATTGTCTCCCGTTCAGTTTCTGCGCCTGTCAAAATCAATCTGTGTATATATGCTGCAGCAATAATAAAAACACGCACAACCTCTCAATTTTATTATTTGGGTATGTGTAGAATGTGTAACTATACTTTGCTGTATTTTTTTTTTTGTGCTGGTGTTTTTCGTTTTGGCCAGAACGTTCAGATTTGCAGTTACCACCAGCTTTTCAAAGACATTAAAATTATGCACGCAAACGTTGTTCATAAAAAGTTGCGCATCGATTGTAATACCATCCGCATACCAGCGCACAAACGCATTTGCGCTCACAATGCTAAGTATGGGATACGCGCACAAACTTGCGTTCGCGTAGGGTTCGCACAGGGTCACTCGCGTTAGACGTTAACGCGCATCGTATGCGCGAACGTCGTAATGCGACGTCCAGCGCGAAGGGTTTTGCCTCACGTTAATGCGTTCTTGCGCACGCGCACATTTTTGCGCGAAGAGTATAATAGTGCCTGAAGTGGGCTGAATACTCCTGGTTTACGTAGCCGCCCAGGTAGGGTATAGCGCAAAACCCCTTTTTTTGTATATGTTTAAATTACTTAATTGGTATTTTATACTATTTTTGTGAGTTAATATTATTATTGTGATTGATCCTAAAACCATGGCGTGCCAGTTAATTAGAATTTACTTTAATGATAGAAATGTATGTCATTAGAAGCCACATGCAATTTTATCGCTCGGGTTTGTATGAGAACAACATAAGTCTTTCATCATTAAAATGTGTATTAAATATCCAGCATTAAAATGATTCACATATTATACCAACTCACCCTGTATCTAGGAAATCACAGAAAAAGAAGATGCCAGTCACTCTGGATGGATTTCTTTAAAGAGCCAGTTTATTTGGAATTTCTTTGCAACGTTTCGGCTCTATCACAGAGCCTTTTTCAAACATCATGCAAGCTTCAAAATGGCTTTGTGATAGAACCAAAACGTTCCCGAGTAATTCCAAATAAACTGACTTTTTAAGGAAGTCCGTCCAGAGTAAACAGCATCTTCTTTTTTCTGTTGACTGATTTGAGATGTTTTTGTAGCCAAGCCCTCTGTGTGGAGCCGCTTTTAGTGATGAGCCGAACACCCCCGTGTTCGGTTCGCATTCAAACTCGATCAATTTCAAAAGTTCGAGTTCGAACGCGAACACGAACCGAACTCAATGCAAGTCAATGGGACTCGAAAGTTAGATTTTTAGAGTGCCCTCCAAGAGGGCATATATGCAAGATATTTGCCATAAAAGGTGTATGGGGGTCCGGGTAGTGCCCTGGGGGACAGGAAACAAGGACAAAAAGTTTTAAAAAAAAGTTTTTAAAGGAACAGTGAGTTTTCCATGAAATAAAGGTTAAGAATAAAAACGGAAAATTCCTTCAAATATCGTGCCTAGGAGGTCCCCATAACCTGCCTGTGAAGTGGCGGATTTGTAGGATGTATAGAAACATTTAAAAACAAAAAAATGACATTTCAAATTACGGTAAATGGTTTTCCTTTAATCTATTCATAAACAACTGCTTGGGGCGGCAGCCTGTATGAAAAGAGGAGACGTTTTAGGACACGCAGAACAAGTTTAGTGTTTTTTTGGCTAAAAATGGTGAAACTTATGCAGGCTTTGGATGAAAGTAACAATAGGTGCTTTAAAATTGGGCCTTTAGTGTCGGCAACAGTGTCGTCACACCGTAACCTCTCTGTGGTATTGTGGAAGAGTGCAGGGTTGGACCCTGCGGTCCAATATTAAAATGATATGAATCTGGTATAGGCGTCAGTGTCAGTGCACCCAAATATTGTGCCTTTGGTGGCAGCAAGTGCCTTCACACCGTAACCCCTCTGAGGTATTGTGGAAGAGTGCAGTGTTGGAGGTTTTGGTAATGCAGAAGAGATCCCCGATCTATTCAGTTACATCAGCAGCTATAACAAAACCGGGTCAGCAATGTTTAGGCACTTGTACTGCGCTACTGTATATGGTGAGAATCAGTGGTGTATTTTGGCCTAGGCCGACTAGGCCCAGGCCTAGGGCGGCACTTTCCAGGGGGCGGTGGCCCGCACTGGGTGGCCCCACCCCTAAAAAAACAACCTCACCACTAAGGCTAGGGTCAGACGAAAGCAGTTTTAACGTGCGTTTAGATGCACGAAATCACGGCCGTGCTAGCAGCAAATGACGGGCAATGACGGCCAATATACGAAGTACGGTCGCACGAAAGTCTGGCCGCGCAACGCAAGTGGCAAACGAACGCATTTTGTCGAGAACGTCAAACCGCTAGTACGGTCATACAGAGTGCGCTGCGGCCGCATAGCGGCGTGTGTGTGTGATTTTGAGATGTCAGACACTGCTAATGTCCGGCCAACATAACGTCCAGATGCAAAAAGTGTTTTATTGATGATCCGTACAAAATCACGAACGCAAATGCGCATCGTATGACCGCTATCGCGTACTCCGTGAAAAAATGCGTCCATTCGTTCGAACGCACTTTTTCACAGACAACGCGAAAATGCTTTCGTCTGACCCTAGCCTAAATGGGTTACTCACAGAGCACCGAAATGACGCCAACTTTTTGGTGTTCTGTAGTTCCCTGCACTTAGGAGAATAACATTTCCCCACCCTGCAGTGAATTCACCATTCACCGCAGGGTCCCCAAAGTGCATGGAGTCGGCCGCTGAATGCTGCCACCGCAAAAGCCGTGGCCTGCTGTCTTCAAAAGAACTACTGAACGAAAATGTCTGTAATTTACCTATAAGATCCTATGATTGATAATAAAAAGTTCTGTTACAGAAAAAAGAAAAAACGCTATTAAAAAAAAGGGGGGGAATTTTGCCCAAAAAAATCTGAAAAATGACTAGAAGGTACTAAAAAAAAATCAATAAGTAAAGACTTTTTACTGCAGATTAAAATAATAAATGATTTATTAGATATTGCATAAAAACGGAAATATTTTTCACATTGAAACCTATGGGGTTCGCCTGAATAAACCTGCTGATTGAAACCACCGAACATCAGGGCATTTCACTGCCATTTCTCTAAGTCTCAGTACCACATGACTGGCTGAACCACGTGAAACGCACGCGCGCAGCTGCCCGCCCTTTCGTTAACACAGACTCTATTCTGGACTGAACACCCACGGGAAGGGAATCAAAGCTACAGTGCACCCTCTGGCAGTGGCACCCCACTGCTGACAAGATGGCTCCACAGCATAATTGCTGTGTGCTCATATACACTCGGTTTGCTGGGAGTTTTACTGCAGTGTATTCTGATGCACTCATACACACCGCACATTGCATTGCTGTGAGTTTTATTGCTGTGGATTCTGATACGCTGACACACACCAAACATTGCATTGCTGGGAGTTTTATTGCTGTGGATTCTGTGATACACACTGCACATTTCTGTGGGTTTTATTGCTGTGCAGCTCTGATATGCTCATACAGTGCCCATTTCTGTGGGTTTTATTGCTGTGCAGCTCTGTGATACGCTCATATGCAGTGCACGTTTCTGTGGATTTTATTGTTCAACCAATTAGAGCGGCTGTGATCCCATTTACTTGACCTGCGTGGCTGTTCTTTGTAAAAATGCTTGAATTTAAACATTTCATAATTTTATTTATCTCAATAGATACATTTGAAATGGTATACAAAATATACAAGTAGGCACTTGGTATCCACTTTTAATATAAAGAGAGGAAAAGGCGGAGCTCTAAGAGGAAAAGGTGGAGCTTAAAGAGGACGGGTGGGGATTAACCAGGAAGAGGTGTTCCCTTGACAGGAAGGGGTGTGTCAAATTTAAATTAGGGGGTGCACGAGTTTAGTCAGGCCTAGGGCAGCACAAAACCTAAATACACCACTGGTGAGAATCGGCGCACACCAGTAGCAACAGGAAGCAAACAGAACAGGCAGGGAATACACAGAGAGAATAGTCAAATGGCAGGCAAAGTCGCCAACAGATCGGGTCCTCAGAACAAGCAGGGTTAGTAACAAGTATACAAACTGATTCGGTAAACTAGCGATGCGGGAATAAAAGGCTGAGACACACTGAGCGCGTAGCGATACACAGCGTAGCAAAGCAAAGCAAACATTTTGCAGGCTTGACTTCACTCTGCTCCGCCTCGCAGCATGTCTACACTGCATTACGTTTGCTTCTCACCACACTGGACAGGAATCCACTAACTAAATTAAAATGTACACACAAAACCGTTTTATTTTCACAAAGCACATGTTATATAGGCAAAAAAAAGTTTCTACTCAATAAAATACATAAAAATTACTGTTAATTTAAAAGGAATAGTATAAAAATATATATAAAAAAGGTAACCCCTGATCATATATATTATAGGGACACGGAGCACTGTGTATAGAGTAGGGATGCATTGATACCACACACAGACATATACGTATTATCAACACGCAGACCTACCTATATATATGTATATATCAACACACAGATATATATATACATCCACCCACAGACCTCAGACCATATATACACATATGCACATGGGGGGTGGCATGTGGTCAATCTCATCTAAATGCGCCCCCCCCCCCCATTTGGCTGATCCCTCCAGAAGAAATGTTGAACCTGACAGAGCAGAGAATATATACTGTATATTATTATCTGCTCTATCAGGTTCAACATTTCTTCTGGAGGGATCAGCCAAATTGGGTGGGGGGCAATTAGTTGCCAAAATGTGTGTGTAATACAAGTCTGGATATATATATTTATAAGAATATAGATATATATCTTATCTATATATATACAGTTGTGTTCAAAATTATTCAACCCCCAATGCTGTAAAGGGTTTTAGGGAATTTAGTGTACATTTGTAATTGTATTCAGAATGAAATCCTACAAGGACTTTTTAAAGAACCATATGCAACTAAAATGACATTAATTGGTTTTGTAATACAGTAGTAAATGTTTCTTTTGTGAATTCTTCATTGACACAATTATTCAACCCCTTAAAGACTACCACTCTGAAGTACAGAGGTTCATTCAAGTGTTTTCAATCAGGTATTGAAAACAGCTGTGGATGTCACGGAGCAGCAATAAAGCATAATAAGCACCAATTAGGCAGCTTTAAAATGACTGTGATACTCAGCTCCTTCTAGACATTTACTGGTGTGGTTACAAACATGGTGAAGTCAAGAGAATGGTCCAGGAAGACAAGAGAAGAGGTGATTACTCTTCACAGGAAGGGCAATGGCTATAAGAAGATTGCAAAGATGTTAAACATACCAAGAGAGACCATAGGAAGCATCATTCGCAAATTCAAGGCAAAGGGCACTGTTGAAACGCTACCTGGTCGTGGCAGAAAGAAGATGCTGACTTCGACTGCTGTGCGCTACCTGAAGCGTAGAGTGGAGAAAAGTCCCTGTGTGACTGCTGAGGAACTGAGAAAAGATTTGTCAGATATGGGTACTGAAGTTTCAGCTCAGACAATACGGCGCACACTGCGTAATGAAGGCCTCCATGCCAGAACTCCCAGGCGCACCCCCTTGCTGTCTCCAAAGAATAAGAAGAGTCGACTGCAGTATGCCAAAAGTCATGTGGACAAACCACAGAAGTTTTGGGATAGTGTTCTGTGGACTGATGAAACAAAATTAGAACTGTTTGGGCCCATGGATCAACGCTATGTTTGGAGGAGGAAGAACAAGGCCTATGAAGAAAAGAACACCTTGCCTACTGTGAAGCATGGCGGGGGGTCAATCATGCTTTGGGGCTGTTTTGCTTCTGCAGGTACAGGAAGCTTCAGCGTGTGCAAGGTACCATGAATTCTCTTCGGTACCAGGAGATATTGGATGACAATGTGATGCAGTCCGTCACAAACCTGAGGCTTGGGAGACGATGGACCTTTCAACAGGACAATGATCCCAAGCATACCTCCAAGTCCACTAGAGCATGGTTGCAGATTAAAGGCTGGAACATTTTGGAGTGGCCATCGCAGTCACCTGACTTAAATCCGATTGAGAACCTCTGGTGGGACTTAAAGAAAGCAGTTGCAGTGCGCAAGCCTAAGAATGTGACTGAACTGGAGGCTTTTGCCCATGACGAATGGGCGAAGATACCCGTAGATCGCTGCAAGACACTTGTGTCAAGCTATGCTTCACGTTTAAAAGCTGTTATAACTGTAAAAGGATGTTGTACTAAGTACTAAGATTGAATGTCACTTGGGGGTTGAATAAAACTGATAATGATGTGAGCACAGAAAAGACATTTGTGGTTATTTCATTATAAATGTTATGTTATATTTGTCTGACCTACACGTGCCTCTTTGATTTAATTGTAAGCAAGATGACTGAATGATCAAAATCAATGTCAAACTGGCCAAAACACTCAAATTTCAGTGGGGGTTGAATAATTTTGAACACAACTGTATATATATATCATACCTGCCCTTACCTTCCCCTATAAATTTGCTAAAAATATACACACAAAAAAAAACAAACCACTTCCTGAGACCCCGTGCAGCCCACATGCCACCCCCTCTACCTGGCTGAATCTATCTAATATATATAATTAAATACATTCAGCCAGGTAGAGAAATAAAAAAAAAGATATTTTTTTTGAAATTCAAAATTTTTATTTCAGAAATATGAAGTTGAATAACAAACAAAGGTCCATAAAAATACATGTAACAGGTGATATAGCACGCATAAGAAGGTACGTCAACAGTATTAGGGAAATGGAGAAAAAGGGAAGGGAGAAAGAGAGAGAGAGAAAAAAAAGGGGGGCAATATATATATAAAGAAAACTAAAAGGATGGGGATCTTCTTGCCATCTGGAGTTGAGCAGCAGGTGTGGTCAGTCACACCACCGTCAGCCCTACACCTCAATAATACAGCCCACAGTGCGGAGTAAGTTACAGTGAGGGTGCGTGAGAAATGTCATGCGGGAGATAATGAGGGGAGGGGGGGAAAACAGAGAAGGGAGAAGAGGGAGAGAGGAAAAAAAAATAAAAATACACACATACAACAAAGACAAGATAAGAGAAGGCCGTCCTTGAAAACGCAGATCTCCACCGACTCAGACTGTCAGGTTCGTGTTTGTGGAGTTCAGGATGCGGGACAAGCCGTTTTGGGGGAAAGTCTGGATGTGACAAGGTGTATAGCAAATAACGTAAGGCTCAATACCTTGCAGAGTAGTCGATGATACAAGCTGAGGTTCGGCACACGGCAAAGTTGGCAGAGGGTCGTCGGTGGTACAAGCAGAGGTTCGGTACACGGAGAAGCTGATAGAGGGTAATCGGTGGTACAAGCAGGGGTTCGGTACACGGTAAAGCTGATCGAGGGTAGTCGGTGGTACAAGCAGGGGTTCGGTACACGGTAAAGCTGATCGAGGGTAGTCGGTGGTACAAGCAGGGGTTCGGTACACGGTAAAGCTGATCGAGGGTAGTCGGTGGTACAAGCAGGGGTTCGGTACACGGTAAAGTTGATAGAAAAGTCATAGGCAGGTATGCTCAGGTGAGGGAGGTTTAAAGGGAAGGAACAGGACAACCAAGCAATGAGTTTTGGAGAGACTGGGATTTAAATAGGGCGCCTGTGGGAATTGGACCAATCAGGAGAGAAGTTTATCTGGTTACCTGGGGATACTGGATTCTGATTGGTTGGTGACGCCATCTTGGAGGAACCACGTGGGACGCCGAGACGCGAGGTAGCTGATGCCGGGGGTGAGTTGCTGCAAGGGGAATCTGTGGTGTTGCGGGGGGTGTGTGGTTGACTGAAGGGGTCCCCGGTATGGAGCGCTGTCACTG
>RXON01000683.1:0-22500 GCA_009667805.1 Leptobrachium leishanense
AATATTGACGAATTGCCAGTGAAATACGGTGCCTGTTTGGCGGCAGTGAAATGCGCGTGCCGGTTAGGCGGCAGTGAAATACGTTGGCCGGTTTGGTGGCAGTGAAATACGGTGCCGGTTTGGCGGCAGTGAAATACGGTGCCGGTTTGGTGGCAGTGAAATACCGGTGCCGGTTGGCCGCAGTGAAATACGGTGCCGGTTTGGCGGCAGTGAAATACCGGTGCCGGTTTGGCGGCAGTGAAATATGGTGCCGGATTTGGCGGCAGTGAAATGCGGTGCCTGTTTGGCGGCAGTTGAAATACGGTGCCTGTTTGGCGGCAGGTGAAAAAATGCGGTCCTGTTTGGCGGCAGTGAAATGCGGCTGTTGGGCGGCAGTGAAATGTGGTGCCTGTTTGCGGCAGTGAAATACGGTGCTGTCAGCGGCAGTGAAATGCGGTGCTGTTCGGCGGCAGTGAAATCCCCCATAGAGAAGCAATGGTTAATCTATTCACATTGAACAGCAGAGAAATGTCAGTGAAATGCCCTGATGTTCAGTGGTTTCATTCGGGCAGGTTTATTCAGGCGAATCCATAGGTTTCAATGTTACAAATATTCCTGTTTTATTCAATATCTAATAAACCGTTTATTATTTTAATCTGCAGCAAAAAGTCTCTATATTTTTTAGGATTTTTTTGGGATTATTTGATTCCTTTTTATTTTATTGTGTCAGACCTTTTAATTGTTATTCATTGGATTTTCTATATTCTTTTCATGCATTAGTTTTTGTTTAAAACCCCTTTTAAAAGTTGCAGTGTTTTTTTTTATTTACCTCTGTTCGGCGGTGTGGTCGGCTGCGTTTGCCGCTTGCGACTGCGTTTGGCGATTTATTTTTGTTATTTTTATCAGAACAATTCGGCGCACTTTTGGGGACCCTGCAGTGAATGTTGAATTCCCCGCAGGGTCGGCAAATTCAGGTCGCCAAAGTGCGCCGAATGAAGGAGCACTGAAATTTTGGTGCTCTTTGAATAACCCTGTATGTATTTTATCTGAGGATTGACACCGGTAAACATGCCGCGTCTCCTGGTCGTGTAGGGACGATGCCGCGTCTCCTGGTCGTTGTTAGGGACGATGCCGCGTTCTCCTGGTCGTGTAGGGACGATGCCGCGTCTCCTGGTCGTGTAGGGACGATGCCGCGTCTCCTGGTCGTGTAGGGACGATGCCGCGTCTCCTGGTCGTGTAGGGACGATGCCGCGTCTCCTGGTCGTGTAGGGACGATGCCGCGTCTCCTGGTCGTGTAGGGACGATGCCGCGTCTCCTGGTCGTGTAGGGACGATGCCGCGTCTCCTGGTCGTGTAGGGACGATGCCGCGTCTCCTGGTCGTGTAGGGACGATGCCGCGTCTCCTGGTCCTGTAGGGACGAATGCCGCGTCTCCTGGTCCTGTAGGGACGATGCCGCGTCTCCTGGTCCTGTAGGGACGTGCCGCGTCTCCTGGTCCTGTAGGGACGATGCCGCGTCTCCTGGTCCTGTAGGGACGATGCCGCGTCTCCTGGTCCTGTAGGGACGATGCCGCGTCTCCTGGTCCTGTAGGGACGATGCCGCGTCTCCTGGTCCTGTAGGGACGATGCCGCGTCTCCTGGTCCTGTAGGGACGATGCCGCGTCTCCTGGTCGTGTAGGGACGATGCCGCGTCTCCTGGTCGTGTAGGGACGATGCCGCGTCTCCTGGTCGTGTAGGGACGATGCCGCGTCTCCTGGTCGTGTAGGGACGATGCGCGTCTCCTGGTCGTGTAGGGACGATGCCGCGTCTCCTGGTCGTGTAGGGACGATGCCGCGTCTCCTGGTCGTGTAGGGACGATGCCGCGTCTCCTGGTCGTGTAGGGACGATGCCGCGTCTCCTGGTCGTGTAGGGACGATGCCGCGTCTCCTGGTCGTGTAGGGACGATGCCGCGTCTCATGGTCCTGTAGGGACGATGCCGCGTCTCCTGGTCCTGTAGGACGATGCCGCGTCTCCTGGTCGTGTAGGACGATGCCGCGTCTCCTGGTCGTGTGGGACGATGCCGCGTCTCCTGGTCGTGTAGGGACGATGCCGCGTCTCCTGGTCGTGTAGGGACGATGCCGCGTCTCCTGGTCGTGTAGGGACGATGCCGCGTCTCCTGGTCGTGTAGGGACGATGCCGCGTCTCCTGGTCGTGTAGGGACGATGCCGCGTCTCCTGGTCGTGTAGGGACGATTGCCGCGTCTCCTGGTCGTGTAGGGACGATGCCGCGTCTCCTGGTCTGTAGGGACGATGCCGCGTCTCCTGGTCGTGTAGGGACGATGCTGAAAGCCAGTGCAGAGTATTCGAAGGCCCCTTCACATATTGAAGTGACAGTGTGCGCTGCCCCCCTGCAGCCCCAGTGATCACAGCCAAATCCGGCTTCAGCAGGAGCCACGACTTAACCATAGAAAAAGCCTGCCGAGGATCTCCAAAACGTACGTGCCCTCACACGCCGAATCAAACGGCATTAATGTAACTACAAGACATACTTTTCTTCTAGGAGAGTAACTTTATCTGCCTGGATCTAACCATGTGAAGGCAGGTTTAGCATTCTGAGAACCCACATACCTCTAGCAGTGTCACCAACTCTGTAACGGTGGCCCGATCTGTGAGAGCCACCGGATCCGTAACGATGGGCTGAGCCGTGAGAGCCACCGGATCCGTAACGATGGGCTGAGCTGTGAGAGCCACCGGATCCGTAACGATGGGTCGAGCTGTGAGAGCCACCGGATCCGTAACGATGGGTCGAGCTGTGAGAGCCACCGGATCCGTAACGATGGGCTGAGCTGTGAGAGCCACCGGATCCGTAACGATGGGCTGAGCTGTGAGAGCCACCGGATCCGTAACGATGGGCTGAGCCGTGAGAGCCACCGGATCCGTAACGATGGGTCGAGCTGTGAGAGCCACCGGATCCGTAACGATGGGCTGAGCCGTGAGAGCCACCGGATCCGTAACGATGGGCTGAGCTGTGAGAGCCACCGGATCCGTAACGATGGGCTGAGCTGTGAGAGCCACCGGATCCGTAACGATGGGTCGAGCTGTGAGAACCACCGGATCGGTACTGATGGTCGCCGGCTCGGTGACTGTTGCCGGATCTGTAACAATGCAGATAAAGAAACAGAACATTTCATAAACAGCCACAAACTGTTTACTCAGTAAAAGAGAAGATCCTCGGGATTAATATGTATTTATTTTCACCAGAATTAACTGAGATTTCACTGGGTTCAGTATATTTGCGATATCGCTTTATCCCCACCCAGCCAGCAAAGAATCACGTCCGGGCTGCAGGGGGCGCTCTATGCAGGGGCGCTCTATGCAGGGGGCGCTCTATGCAGGGGCGCTCTATGCAGGGGGCGCGCTATGCAGGGGGCGCGCTATGCAGGGGGCGCGCTATGCAGGGGGCGCGCTCTATGCAGGGGGCGCTCTATGCAGGGGGCGCTCTAT
The DNA here is from genome assembly GCA_009667805.1 of Leptobrachium leishanense. Taxonomy (NCBI): domain Eukaryota; kingdom Metazoa; phylum Chordata; class Amphibia; order Anura; family Megophryidae; genus Leptobrachium; species Leptobrachium leishanense. The sequence continues at coordinate 3,459 of RXON01000683.1, forward strand.
GCAGGGGGCGCTCTATGCAGGGGGCGCTCTATGCAGGGGGCGCTCTATGCAGGGGGCGCTCTATGCAGGGGGCGCGCTATGCAGGGGGCGAGCTGTCACGGAATGGACCCGAGCGCTCCTTCCAGCGAGCCGCGTGACTAGAAACTCAGACAATTTTAAAAAACATTTTTTCCTTTTATATTTTGGTTGTGCGTTTAAGTGTATGGACATTTTATTTCATGTCTAGATGTGGTTTTACTGGTGGGGTTTTTATTAGGATGCAGATGTGTAATTGTGTGATGCATTTAAAGGTATATATTTTCCCTTGGTTGCTAGGAGTGATAGGCTGTGTTGAAATTCAATTGTATGCTAATCCGATTGTCTCATTCAAGTCTGGACATGTCGTTGTGTTGTGTGTATAAAAGGATCTGTCCAAACCCTTCATAAATCAGTCCCTGTTTTGAAGTCATACAGCTTCGTCTGGTGAGTTATTTCAGGGCATATCATATTGCACCTAGAAGGCACTCAGCGGCCTTCTACATCACGTCTATCCAGGAAAAGGAGCCTCAAGTCAGCCCAGCAGCCACCTCCACACCCAACAAGAGGTCGGTAGATCAGGCTGCTCGAGACGCCGAGCCACTCGGTAGTCGGGCCGGACGCCATCAAGGGGGTCAGATAGGAGCAGGACCACAGGCGGACACTCCATTCCGTCACACGCGCTATGCAGGGGGCGTCTGGATCACAGGGAGGATGTGTCCCCCCCTCGACTCCTATTTACTAAACTGTGAGATAAATAAGTACATCTAATAATCTGTCCTTAATCCCCACCATGCCCCGATCTGTCCTTAATCCCCACCATGCCCCCGATCTGTCCTTAATCCCCACCATGCCCCCGATCTGTCCTTAATCCCCACCATGCCCCGATCTGTCCTTAATCCCCACCATGCCCCGATCTGTCCTTAATCCCCACCATGCTGCTCCCGATCTGTCCTTAATCCCCACCATGCCCCGATCTGTCCTTAATCCCCACCATGCCCCCGATCTGTCCTTAATCCCCACCATGCCCCGATCTGTCCTTAATCCCCACCATGCCCCCGATCTCTCCTTAATCCCCACCATGCCCCCGATCTGTCTTTAATCCCCACCATGCCCCCGATCTGTCTTTAATCCCCACCATGCCCCGATCTGTCCTTAATCCCCACCATGCCCCCGATCTGTCCTTAATCCCCACCATGCCCCCGATCTGTCCTTAATCCCCACCATACCCCCGATCTGTCCTTAATCCCCACCATGCCCCAGATCTGTCCTTAATCCCCACCATGCCCCGATATGTCCTTAATCCCCACCATGCCCCGATATGTCCTTAATCCCCACCATGCCCCGATATGTCCTTAATCCCCACTATGCCCCGATCTGTCCTTAATCCCCACTATGCCCCGATCTGTCCTTAATCCCCACCATGCCCCGATATGTCCTTAATCCCCACTATGCCCCGATCTGTCCTTAATCCCCACCATGCCCCCGATCTGTCCTTAATCCCCACCATGCCCCCGATCTGTCCTTAATCCCCACCATGCCCCGATCTGTCCTTAATCCCCACCATGCCCCCGATCTGTCCTTAATCCCCACCATGCCCCCGATCTGTCCTTAATCCCCACCATGCTCCCGATCTGTCCTTAATCCCCACCATGCTCCCAATCTGTCCTTAATCCCCACCATGCCCCCGATCTGTCCTTAATCCCCACCATGCCCCGATCTGTCCTTAATCCCACCATGCTCCCGATCTGTCCTTAATCCCCACCATGCCCCCGATCTGTCCTTAATCCCCACCATGCCCCCTATCTGTCCTTAATCCCCACCATGCCCCCGATCTGTCCTTAATCCCCACCATACCCCCGATCTGTCCTTAATCCCCACCATGCCCCCGATCTGTCCTTAATCCCCACCATACCCCCGATCTGTCCTTAATCCCCACCATGCCCCCGATCTGTCCTTAATCCCCACCATGCCCCGATCTGTCCTTAATCCCCACCATACCCCCGATCTGTCCTTAATCCCCACCATGCCCCGATCTGTCCTTAATCCCCACCATGCCCCGATCTGTCCTTAATCCCCACTATGCCCCAATCTGTCCTTAATCCCCACCATTCTCCCGATCTGTCCTTAATCCCCACCATGCCCCGATCTGTCCTTAATCCCCACCATGCCCCCGATCTGTCCTTAATCCCCACCATGCCCCCGATCTGTCCTTAATCCCCACCATGCTCCCGATCTGTCCTTAATCCCCACTAAATCTGCCACTAATCCCCTCTGTTCTCCCTGGATCTGCTTCTAATCCCCACCACGCCCCCCTAGTTCTGATCATAATCTCGAAATCAACCTTAATCTGACAAAAAAACGCCACTACCCCCTAAATTTGCAGCCAATCGCCTCCACGTCTCCTAAATCTGCCTTAATCCACACCATGCCCGCCTCCCCCGAAATCTATCCCTAATCCTTTTCATACCCTTTAAATCTGACCCAGTTACCCCCCCCCCCACGACCCTCGCGGCATCGTTCCTTACATGATGGCTCCGGTTAATGACAGTCGCCCGCTCGCCAATCAACCAATCATTGTCATTAATTTTCAACCTCGGAGTTTAATGGAAACACTCTCTATTAACCGGATAAAAAGCAAACTCCGGCCGATGCGCCCTAATTGGCCCCGGCACGCCGGGCTGCGCCGGAACACGCTGAAAGTGTCATTAAGTAGAAGTTAAAACGCGTGGCGGCCTGTGATCCCTTCATGGAAACTGCCGGCAATTAATTGACTAATTATTAGCCTGATTTCCCCAATTATACAATCAGGAGGGTTTTAGCGTCACGGTGGTGCGCGCCGGGGCTTTCATCTCCCGGTCTAGACATGTTCAAACGCTGCATCGATGGTTCTGGACTTGAAAGGGAGCGCAGCACACCTGAAGATTTTAATTACCCCGGATCCCCTATTATCTATGCAAAGGGGGATCTTAATCCAACGCGCGCCGTTCAATACGCATCATTAGAGGGATCGATGGCCGCGCGCCGGCGAGGTGGACTCTCCACTGCCTGGCTGTGCCAGCTTCATGGTATTAACCCCTTCACCCCCACAGCATTCTCATTGGTCATGTATTAACCCCTTTACCCCCACAACATTCTCATTAATAGGTCACGGTATTAACCCCTTCATCCCCACAACAGTCTCATAGGTCACGGTATTAACCCCTTCACCCCCACAACATTCTCATTAAAAGTATCACCATAACAAGCAGAGAATAACGGATTTATTTTCCATGGAATTCACAGAAAAGCTAAATTCTGCAACCACCTAGAAATATCCGGAAACAACCGTCACCTCTGACCCCCTCCTATCATCACAAAGGGACTATTATATCCGGAATATTCCGTTATCACATACAATATTCCGGATATGATAGTTACTATGAGATAACAGAATATTCCGGATAAATAGTTACTATGTGATAACAGAATATTCCGGATATAATAGTTACTATGGGATAACAGAATATATTCCGGATATAATAGTTACTATGGATAAAAACAGAATATTCCGATATAAATAGTTACTATGGGATAACAGAATATTCCGGATATAATAGTTACTATGAGATAACAGAATATTCCGGATATAATAGTTACTATGTGATAACAGAATATTCCGGATATAATAGTTACTATGGATAACAGAATATTCCGGATATAATAGTTACTATGAGATAACAGAATATTCCGGAATAATAGTTACTATGGATAACAGAATATTCCGGATATAATAGTTACTATGGGATAACAGAATATTCCGGATATAATAGTTACTATGTGATAACAGAATATTCCGGATATAATAGTTACTATGAGATAACAGAATATTCCGGATATAATAGTTACTATGGATAACAGAATATCCGGATATAATAGTTACTATGGATAACAGAATATTCCGGATATAATAGTTACTATGTGATAACAGAATATTCCGGATATAATAGTTACTATGAGATAACAGAATATTCCGGATATAATAGTTACTATGGGATAACAGAATATTCCGGATATAATAGTTACTATGATAACAGAATATTCCGGATATAATAGTTACTATGTGATAACAGAATATTCCGGATATAATAGTTACTATGGGATAACAGAATATTCCGGATATAATAGTTACTATGGGATAACAGAATATTCCGGATATAATAGTTACTATGAGATAACAGAATATTCCGGATATAATAGTTACTATGAGATAACAGAATATTCCGGATATGATAGTTACTATGAGATAACAGAATATTCCGGATATAATAGTTACTATGGATAACAGAATATTCCAGATATAATAGTTACTATGAGATAACAGAATATTCCGGATATAATAGTTACTATGAGATATACAGAATATTCCGGATATAATAGTTACTATGAGATAACAGAATATTCCGGATATAATAGTTACTATGGATAACAGAATATCCGGATATAATAGTTACTATGGGATAACAGAATATTCCGGATATAATAGTTACTATGGGATAACAGAATATTCCGGATATAATAGTTACTATGGATAACAGAATATTCCGGATATAATAGTTACTATGGGATAACAGAATATTCGGATATAATAGTTACTATGGGATAACAGAATATTCCGGATATAATAGTTACTATGGGATAACAGAATATTCCGGATATAATAGTTACTATGGGATAACAGAATATTCCAGATATAATAGTTACTATGGGATAACAGAATATTCCGGATATAATAGTTACTATGTGATAACAGAATATTCCGGATATAATAGTTACTATGGGATAACAGAATATTCCGGATATAATAGTTACTATGTGATAACAGAATATTCCGGATATAATAGTTACTATGGGATAACAGAATATTCTGGATATAATAGTTACTATGAGATAACAGAATATTCCCGATATAATGGTAACTATTCTATCCGGAATGTTCAGTGATCACATGGCGGCTGTGTTGTTGTTAAGGAACCTTTGCATGTCAGTTGTTTTTCAGTAGGGATGAGCCGAACACCCCCGTGTTCGGTTCGCAGTCAAACTCTAACAATTACAGAAGTTCGAGTTTGAACTCGAAAACGATCCGAACTCAATGCAAGTCAATGGGACTCGAAAGTTCGATTTTTAGAGTGCCCTCCAAGAGGGCATATATGCTAGATATTTGCCATAAAAGGTGTATGGGGGTCCGGGTAGTGCCCTGGGGGACAGGAAACAAGGACAAAAAGTTAAAAAAAAAAAGTTTTTAAAGGAACAGCGAGTTTTCCATGAAATAAAGGTTAGGAATAAAAACTGAAAATTCCTTCAAATATCGTGCCTAGGAGGCCCCCATAACCTGCCCGTGAAGTGGCGGATTGTAGGATGTGTAGAAACATTTAAAAACAAAAAAAAACTGACTGTAAATGGTTTTCCTTTAATCTATTCATAAACAACTGCTTGGGGCGGCAGCCTGTATGAAAAGAGGAGACGTTTTAGGATACGTAGAACAAGTTTAGTGATTTTTTTGGCTAAGTTATGGTGAAACTTATGCAGGCTTTGGATGAAAGTAACAATAGGTGCTTTAAAATTTGACCTTTTAGTGTCGGCAACAGTGCCGTCACACCGTAACCCCTCTGTGGTATTGTGGAAGATTGCAGGGTTCGACTCTGCGGTCCAATATTAAAATGATATGAATCTGCTATAGGCGTCGGCGATAGTGCACCCAAATATTGTGCCTTTGGTGGCAGCAAGTGCCTTCACACCGTAACCCCATTGTGGAAGAGTGCAGTGGTGGAGGTTTTGGGAATGCAGAAGAGATCACTGATCTATTCAGTTACGTCAGCATCAGGGGATTGATAGCTGCTGATCCAGGACTGATTCATTTTTATAAATCAGCCGGTCTACAGAGTCGGTGGACAGACCCACTCTTTTGTCTGTAACAAAACCTCCAGCGGCACTGAACGTCCTTTCAGAAAGCACGCTGGATGAATGGCAACCTAGTAGCTGCATAGCATATTGGCTAAATTCTGGCCAGTGATCCAATCTCAACACCCAGTAAGCCAGTGGATCATCTGCTGTAAAGGTATCCAGGTCTGCCCTTGCCCCTAGGTAGTCCTGCACCATATGGTGAAGATGCTGGCAATGGGTGCCTACATTTGACGTCCCTGGGCGTCATGGACTAAAAATATTTAAAAAGGCATCAGGCAAGTGGTGCCGGCCTTCACCACTATTCCTCTGATCATCCGCAGCCTCAGAAGCACCTGTGTCATCACTTGGTAACCTACCAGTGCCTGGAAAGGTGTTACACAAGTGTCGCTTTAGAGCGTCCTCAAGTTGTTTCATCCTGTCCTCCCTCTGTGCGGGCAGGATGAGCTCTGCAACTTTACCCTTGTATCGTGGATCAAGAAGGGTTGCCAACCAGTAATGATCCCTCTCCTTGATAGCACGAATCCTGGGGTCCTTTAGCAGGCTTTGCAGGATAAGGGAGCCCATGCAGCGTACGTTGGAGGTGGCATTAGCTTCCAAGTCTTCCTGGTCAATGAGGATGACCCCATCGTGCACTTCCTCCTCCCAGCCACGTACTAGTCCTTGGGTTTCTGGGCACACAAAACCCTCCCTTGAGGAATCCCCACCTTCAATGCCCACACTACTTAAATATTCATCCTCATCCTCCTCCTGTCTGATCTGAGGACCCGCAGGAATGCTGTCTGCGTAAAGACTGGGGCCTTGAGAGCTAGGGAAGGCCTCCTCTTCCTCCCACTGCTCTGCCTCTAGTGCCACATCTAGAATTCCCTGCAGAGTGCGCTCCAGCAGGAACACTAAAGGAATTGTGTCACTGATGCATGCACTGTCCCTGCTCACCATCCTCGTTGCCTCCTCAAATTGGTGACAGTACAGTGCAAGCATCCTTGATAATCAGCCACTGCGGGGGGGGGGACCGGGGGGGAAAACCAAGTTGACCTGAACCTGTCCTTGTGCCATACTCACACAGGTACTCATTGATGGCCCTCTGCTGCTTGTGCAGATGCTGCAGCATTGCTAATGTCGAGTTGCACCTGGTGGGCATGTCACAGATCAGACGGTTTGTGGGAAGGTGGAATGCTCTTTGAATTTGTGCCAGGCGAACACTTGCTGAAAATGACGTCTGAAGTGGCTGTAGACTTTTCTGGTCTGGCTGAGAAGCTGTGCCAGCCCTGGGTACCTGGTTAGGAAACGCTGTACCACAAGATTTAGGACGTGTGCTAGGCATGGTACATGCGTCAATTTACCCAGGCGTAGGGCAGAGAGAAGGTTGCTGCCATTATCACGGACGACCATTCCCAGCTCAAGCTGGTGTGGTGTTCACCATCTCTGCACCTGCCCCTGCAGAGCTGACAGAATTTCTGGGCCATTGTGGCTCCTGTCCCCTAAACAAACCAGCTCAAGCACAGTATGGCATCTTTTTGTTTGAGCCATTGCGTAGCCCCTGCCACGCGTCCGTTTAACTGCCACTTCACCAGAGACAGAGAAGGAGGAGGAAGAGGTGGTGGAGCAGACAGACCTCATACAAGCAGCTTTTTGGAGGCGTGGTGGATGAACAAGCTCCAGCACAGAGCCCCGTCCTGGATCCCTCCCAGCTGCAATCAGAGTTACCCAGTGTGCCGTGAAGGAAATGTAACGGCCCTGTCCATGCTTGCTGGACCACGTGTCTAAAGTCATGTGCACCTTGCTGCTGACTGCCTTTCCCAATGACTCCATAACATTGTCTTCCACGTGCTGGTATAGTGCTGGAATGGCCTTCCGTTACAAGAAATGACGTTTTGGAACCTGCCACTGAGGTACAGCACATTCAGCAAATTCACGGAAGGAAGCAGAGTCCACCAGCTGGAAAGGCAGCAGCTGTAATGCGAGTAATTTTGCCAAGCTGGCATTTAGACGCTGTGCTTGGGGATGGTTGGGACTATATTTTTTCTTACCCTGCAGCAGCTGGGGCAACGTAATCTGACTGCATAAATCTTCAGCTGATGGGATGCTGTCACATTCTGAGGAAGGACCTGGTACACCCATTACTGTAGCATCATCCCTGTCAGTGGAGGTTGTAGGCAATGACATGGCAGGACATATAGTGGGGTAGAGACAGATGAGGAGGACCTATACAAAGTGTTGTGCCAACGTGATGCATGGCAGGTGGTCATATGTCGCCTCAAGCACGTGGTAACCAAGCGTGGGATGTCTTTCCCACGCTTGATCCTCATCTGACATAGATTACAAATAGCAACGGTGCGGTCTGCTGCACATTTCTTAAAGAACTCCCAGACAGCAGAGTTCCTGTACATGTGCTTTGAGACAACAGCGCTCTGCACCTGAGCAGCTGTGACTTCTGATGCCTTGGACTGGCTACGGTTGGTCATAGAGGACGTTCTGCCTCGTTTTTGTTGTGCCTCCTCCTCCTCCCCCCCTTGACTCCTCTGTTCGATCAGGCACCCAGATAGAGTCAGTGACCTCATCATCATTGTCATCACCCCCTATCTCCTCGTCACTGGAGCCAAACTCACAATATGCTACAGCTGCTGGGGGAACATGAGTGCCAGTTCTTTGTGTGTCACTGGCACCCCCTCCCTCTAGGCTGATTTTTACTCCCTTCCTCAACCTCAGAGTTTGAATCAGAACACTGGATTTGCTGCGCATCCTCAAGCAGCATGTCACTGTCACTGTAGTCAAACATGTATTGTAGAAAATCAACGGAGCGCCAGCGAACTGGATGTACGCTTAGTCACTACACATGTCCAAATTAGCTGTCTTCTAAATCATCACGAGGAAGCCGCTCTTTCGAGTGAAAGAAGATCTCTGCAGAAGAAAAGGGTTATAATAGCGCAATATGTCGGTCCACCATAAGAGGAAAGTTGAACAGTCGTGGTCCTACTCACATGCTGTTGAGCCTAACCTCGGCTCTAGGGTGAATGGTAGTTATGGGTCTTCAAAGATGTTCAGGTGCCCATATACCCGCAATAGGATTCTTCAACACTGTACATCCACAGTAAGGTTCTTCAGACACTTTCCCCTGCAGTGAATCAAAGAATACCAACGCACTTTCTGGTGCAATATCGTTTTAAAAAATAACACTGTGGGTACTCATAAGTAGTTACACTCACATGCTGGTGAGCCGCATTGGCTCCAAGATGTCGCACAGGAATATTTTAAGGTAATTCCAAAACCTTTTTGTAAATCACGTTCCAGGAAGCAGCAGTAATATAAAATAAATTTATTTAACACATAATATAATTACCAGTACACGTTTCGCTCCTTGGAGCTTCCTCAGCTGGTATCAACCTGGTATATAGATTAAAGATTTCCAGAACTCTGGTATAACTCCGTGAGACACCCTGATAGCTGGCAGCCAGTGACAAGACACAGATTACAATTCGCAGAAATCTGATAGAAGTATGTGGGATCCCCTGATAGCTGGTAGTGAGAAGACACAGATTACAACAATCCCCCGATATCTTGTAGAAGTGAGACCCCCCAATAGCTGCTGGCAGTGAGAACACACACTAACAGAACAATCTCCTCTCAAAAACCACGTGCTGGGGCTGCGAGGGACGCTTTATATAGTGTGCTGCGGGACTTAGCTCTGTGAGCCCATGATTGGGCAAAATTTGCCCAATCAGGACTCTGAGCCGTGATTGGCATAGTCTTGAACCTGTCTTGGACCTGACCTGTGGTCAGGTGCAAGGCTGTAGCCAATTACAAGCTTCAGGCCAGTGGAAAAGTGGATTTTGGGCAAACTCGAACCGAACATGCGGAAATGTTCGGCGAAATGCCGATGTTCGATGCAAACTCCGAACAGATCGAATCGAACAGCTCATCCCTATTTTTGAGCAGCGTATCCCATAATACCCAGGACATCCTGAAAACGAGAGAAATGTCAATGTATCCTTCCTGCTAAAATGATTCATTCCTAATCCTCAGCCATCGCCAGTGGTTACAGAGCATCATGGGACATGTAGTTGTCAGTCACCCCCCCCGGGTGCAGGTCACATGTTGTGATCAAGTCGCTCTCGCACTGGGTTACACCAGTCTCTGTGTAAGTGGAGGCTGATCATGTGATTTGAGCCGCATTTAGTGCATGCCTGTGATTCGGGGGTTAATCCCCGGTGCTGCGTCGTGCGCGCTGATCCGTTCTATCGCCTGGCTGCAGTTTCCCGTTTTATTATTTTTTTTCTCCCTGGCCGTGCGGTGAGAATGTGCTCTTTGCAGAGCATTTTGGCGGTGTACGCCGTGCTATCGATTGTTGCGGCGCGGCCCTGAGTGCCGGGTGTCGCATTCTCACTTTGCATTGATCGGTTCCAGGTGTTTTTTGCGCCGCCAGCTGAGATCCGCCACGTTTTCAGAAAATGAAAACCATTTCGCTCTATAAACGTGCGACACGGTCGAGGAGCCGAGCCATTAGGAGCGAGTCCGGCCGCGGTCCCTTTCACAGCGTCCCCCAGCTGTAAGCGCATAATGCGGCTCAGTGAAAGGGTCGCTTGCACGCTCCGCGCTCTCTAAACACCACCAGAGGGGCTGCATCTTAACGAAAAACTGCTCCTTCCCGTCAAAGTGGAATAAAATCTGTGCCCGTTTCATTGGTTGAAGAGACCCTATAAACACGGGGGGGGGGGGGGGGTGCTACGTTTATCTGTATGGCACCGACATATTCCACAGCGTGGTACATGGTTACAATAAGCAGCACATAGTGATACAGTTAGAGCGCGCCCTGCACCCCAATGAGCTTGCATTTCCCAGACACCCACACGTTCCACATGCTGCTGGAAGGTACATGAAAGTGCTGCCCCGCAGACAGCAGGCCGGCCAGCACTATTCATGCACATTCCATTGGCTCGGTGTGAAACTTCAGCCAAGCGCACAATCACCATGAGTTTTGTGACACTATGGGGGGGTCATTCACAAAGCGCTGGTGTTTTCCGGTGTTGCAGTGTCGACAAGCCCCAGTGTGTCACAAACCTGTAGCGCGGAGCAGCTTCTCATGAACGTCTTTGGATTTTAGCATTCGGCGTGTTGTGAGTAACCCCTTGTGTATCAGTCCTACAGGGGGGCATCACAGGCGGCCGCTGAAGCATGTACAGCAGGGAACCCCATCTCCGGCCCCTCAGATGTTTCTGAACTACAACTCCCATGATCCTCTGGCAATGTATTGCATTCCTATAGCTCTGGGAATTGTAGGTCACAAACATCCGGTGGGGCCGGAGTTGCACAGGACGCGAGCTCGTTGTGCCCCTGATTACAGCGGAAATCTCTTTTCTATGTATCGTGCTAATTTCCATGAAGTAATTGCGTTCCTCGGTTACAAGAGCAGACGTGTCATTTCGTGTCATTTCGTGTCATTTCGTGTCATTTCTGCCCCTGGAGGTTTCTGTGGGTTCAGCGAGTGATACAGAGTATCTATCAGATATACAGCGCCACCTGCTGTCTGAGTGCTGCACTGCACCAGGGACCACAGACTTGCATAAAGGGGTCATTCAAAGAGCACAGCAATTCTGGTGTTCTTTCGTTCCCCGCACTTCCGAGTCAAATTCCCCCGGGTCCCCAAAGTGCAGGGAAAATCCGCTGAACGCGTCAAAAAAAACGCTGCAAAACCGCTGATTGCAACGCAAACTGATATGCAGCGATTAAACATTTCCCCACAGGCTCTCTGCGCTTACAATCCTGAACCCAGCAGCTCTCTGCGCTTACAATCCTGAACCCAGCAGCTCTCTGCGCTTACAATCCTGAACCCAGCAGCTCTCTGCGCTTACAATCCTGAACCCAGCAGCTCTCTGCGCTTACAATCCTGAACCCAGCAGCTCTCTGCGCTTACAATCCTGAACCCAGCAGCTCTCTGCGCTTACAATCCTGAACCCAGCAGCTCTCTGCGCTTACAATCCTGAACCCAGCAGCTCTCTGCGCTTACAATCCTGAACCCAGCAGCTCTCTGCGCTTACAATCCTGAACCAGCAGCTCTCTGCGCTTACAATCCTGAACCCAGCAGCTCTCTGCGCTTACAATCCTGAACCCAGCAGCTCTCTGCGCTTACAATCCTGAACCCAGCAGCTCTCTGCGCTTACAATCCTGAACCCAGCAGCTCTCTGCGCTTACAATCCTGAACCCAGCAGCTCTCTGCGCTTACAATCCTGAACCCAGCAGCTCTCTGCGCTTACAATCCTGAACCCAGCAGCTCTCTGCACTTACAATCCTGAACCCAGCGGCTCTCTGCGCTTACAATCCTGAACCCAGCAGCTCTCTGCGCTTACAATCCTGAACCCAGCAGCTCTCTGCGCTTACAATCCTGACCCAGCAGCTCTCTGCGCTTACAATCCTGAACCCAGCAGCTCTCTGCGCTTACAATCCTGAACCGCAGCTCTCTGCGCTTACAATCCTGAACCCAGCAGCTCTCTGCGCTTACAATCCTGAACCCAGGCTCTCTGCGCTTACAATCCTGAACCCAGCAGCTCTCTGCGCTTACAATCCTGAACCCAGCAGCTCTCTGCGCTTACAATCCTGACCCAGCAGCTCTCTGCGCTTACAATCCTGAACCCAGCAGCTCTCTGCGCTTACAATCCTGAACCCAGCAGCTCTCTGCGCTTACAATCCTGAACCAGCGGCTCTCTGCGCTTACAATCCTGAACCCAGCGGCTCTCTGCGCTTACAATCCTGAACCCAGCGGCTCTCTGCGCTTACAATCCTGAACCCAGCGGCTCTCTGCGCTTACAATCCTGAACCCAGCGGCTCTCTGCGCTTACAATCCTGAACCCAGCGGCTCTCTGCGCTTACAATCCTGAACCCAGCGGCTCTCTGCGCTTACAATCCTGAACCCAGCGGCCCCCCTCTCTGCGCTTACAATCCTGAACCCAGCGGCTCTCTGCGCTTAAAATCCTGAACCCAGCAGCTCTCTGCGCTTACAATCCTGAACCCAGCAGCTCTCTGCGCTTACAATCCTGAACCCAGCAGCTCTCTGCGCTTACAATCCTGAACCCAGCAGCTCTCTGCGCTTACAATCCTGAACCCAGCAGCTCTCTGCGCTTACAATCCTGAACCCAGCAGCTCTCTGCGCTTACAATCCTGAACCCAGCAGCTCTCTGCGCTTACAATCCTGAACCCAGCAGCTCTCTGCGCTTACAATCCTGAACCCAGCAGCTCTCTGCGCTTACAATCCTGAACCCAGCAGCTCTCTGCGCTTACAATCCTGAACCCAGCAGCTCTCTGCGCTTACAATCCTGAACCCAGCAGCTCTCTGCGCTTACAATCCTGAACCCAGCAGCTCTCTGCGCTTACAATCCTGAACCCAGCAGCTCTCTGCGCTTACAATCCTGAACCCAGCAGCTCTCTGCGCTTACAATCCTGAACCCAGCAGCTCTCTGCGCTTACAATCCTGAACCCAGCAGCTCTCTGCGCTTACAATCCTGAACCCAGCAGCTCTCTGCGCTTACAATCCTGAACCCAGCAGCTCTCTGCGCTTACAATCCTGAACCCAGCAGCTCTCTGCGCTTACAATCCTGAACCCAGCAGCTCTCTGCGCTTACAATCCTGAACCAGCGGCTCTCTGCGCTTACAATCCTGAACCAGCGGCTCTCTGCGCTTACAATCCTGAACCCAGCGGCTCTCTGCGCTTACAATCCTGAACCCAGCGGCTCTCTGCGCTTACAATCCTGAACCCAGCGGCTCTCTGCGCTTACAATCCTGAACCCAGCGGCTCTCTGCGCTTACAATCCTGAACCCAGCGGCTCTCTGCGCTTACAATCCTGACCCAGCGGCTCTCTGCGCTTACAATCAATCCTGAACCCAGCGGCTCTCTGCGCTTAAAATCCTGAACCCAGCGGCTCTCTGCGCTTACAATCCTGAACCCAGCAGCTCTCTGCGCTTACAATCCTGAACCCAGCAGCTCTCTGCGCTTACAATCCTGAACCCAGCAGCTCTCTGCGCTTACAATCCTGAACCCAGCAGCTCTCTGCGCTTACAATCCTGAACCCAGCAGCTCTCTGCGCTTACAATCCTGAACCCAGCAGCTCTCTGCGCTTACAATCCTGAACCCAGCGGCTCTCTGCGCTTACAATCCTGAACCCAGCGGCTCTCTGCGCTTAAAATCCTGAACCCAGCGGCTCTCTGCGCTTAAAATCCTGAACCCAGCGGCTCTCTGCGCTTACAATCCTGAACCCAGCAGCTCTCTGCGCTTACAATCCTGAACCCAGCAGCTCTCTGCGCTTACAATCCTGAACCCAGCAGCTCTCTGCGCTTACAATCCTGAACCCAGCAGCTCTCTGCAAAATCCTGACCCAGCGGCCCTTCACTTACAATCCTGAACCCAGCGGCTCTCTGCGCTTAAAATCCTGAACCCAGCGGCTCTCTGCGCTTACAATCCTGAACCCAGCAGCTCTCTGCGCTTACAATCCTGAACCCAGCAGCTCTCTGCGCTTACAATCCTGAACCCAGCAGCTCTCTGCGCTTACAATCCTGAACCCAGCGGCTCTCTGCGCTTACAATCCTGAACCCAGCAGCTCTCTGCGCTTACAATCCTGAACCCAGCGGCTCTCTGCGCTTACAATCCTGAACCCAGCGGCTCTCTGCGCTTACAATCCTGAACCCAGCAGCTCTCTGCGCTTACAATCCTGAACCCAGCGGCTCTCTGCGCTTACAATCCTGAACCCAGCAGCTCTCTGCGCTTACAATCCTGAACCCAGCAGCTCTCTGCGCTTACAATCCTGAACCCAGCAGCTCTCTGCGCTTACAATCCTGAACCCAGCAGCTCTCTGCGCTTACAATCCTGAACCCAGCAGCTCTCTGCACTTACAATCCTGAACCCAGCGGCTCTCTGCGCTTAAAATCCTGAACCCAGCGGCTCTCTGCGCTTACAATCCTGAACCCAGCAGCTCTCTGCGCTTACAATCCTGAACCCAGCAGCTCTCTGCGCTTACAATCCTGAACCCAGCAGCTCTCTGCGCTTACAATCCTGAACCCAGCAGCTCTCTGCGCTTACAATCCTGAACCCAGCAGCTCTCTGCGCTTACAATCCTGAACCCAGCAGCTCTCTGCGCTTACAATCCTGAACCCAGCAGCTCTCTGCGCTTACAATCCTGAACCCAGCAGCTCTCTGCGCTTACAATCCTGAACCCAGCAGCTCTCTGCGCTTACAATCCTGAACCCAGCAGCTCTCTGCGCTTACAATCCTGAACCCAGCAGCTCTCTGCGCTTACAATCCTGAACCCAGCAGCTCTCTGCGCTTACAATCCTGAACCCAGCAGCTCTCTGCGCTTACAATCCTGAACCCAGCAGCTCTCTGCGCTTACAATCCTGAACCCAGCAGCTCTCTGCGCTTACAATCCTGAACCCAGCAGCTCTCTGCGCTTACAATCCTGAACACGGCTCTCTGTACATTTAATGTGGCTCCCCCCTTCCCATTAAACCCGGCAGCCCCCTTCCCATTAAACCCGGCAGCTCCCCGCCCAGTAAACCCGGCAGCTCCCCGCCCAGTAAACCCGGCAGCTCCCTGCCCATTGAATGCGCCAAGCCCCCCCCCCTCCTCTGGAAACCCCCCGTGTCAAAGAAATGAAACCTTGTTTTGTGATTTCTGTGTTTTTACGCACTCAGGTCCTGGAAGGTGAATGAAGCTGCCATGAATCCGGCAGGGTGCAGAGTTCTGTGTCGCACGATGCAGGTGGCGCGGGAATTTGGGGAGAAGGAGTTGACACGCAGCACGCTGCTGGCCTCACATGTCTTTCCGTTCCTCTCGAGGCGCACATGGGAGTTCCCTGCGGATAATAAAAGCAAACGGCAAATAAAGGCCGCGCCGGCGCAGAGACCCTGCCGTGTGCCGCCAAGTCAGTGACATCACAGCGAGGGGTTCAGAGTCTCACCTGGTGCTGTATCGGGGTGGACGCGGGGCTGTGGGGTTAGGGCGCAGCTGACTTCAAAGTGCCGTGGACTGAAATTACCAGAATTCTCAGCCAGACGTATGCAGACCCCCATAAACCTGAGCCAACCAAACCAAGCCAGAGGCCGCTCCAGAGGGAGAGTATAAGCCCCCCCTAAATGTCCAAAAACACAGAAATGATTCCAAAAACATCTTAAGAGTCATGCAGAGGTGTGTGCGTATGAATGCAGAGGTGTGTGTGTGTGTGTGTGAATGCAGAGGTGTGTGCGTGTGTGAATGCAGAGGTGTGTGTGTGTGTGAATGCAGAGGTGTGTGTGTGTGTGTGTGAATGCAGAGGTGTGTGTGTGAATGCATTCATATCACACACACACACCTCTGCATTCATATCACACACATACACCTCTGCATTCACACACACACCTCTGCATTCACACACACACCTCTGCATTCACACACACACACCTCTGCATTCACACACACACACACCCTCTGCATTCACACACACACCCCTCTGCATTCACACACACACACACCCCTCTGCATTCACACACACACACCCCTCTGCATTCACACACACACACACCCCTCTGCATTCACACACACACCCCTCTGCATTCACACACACCCCTCTGCATTCACACACACACCTCTGCATTCACCCACACACACCCCTCTGAGGTGTGTGTGGGTGAATGCAGAGGTGTGTGGGTGAATGCATGTGTGTGTGTATGTGTGTGTGTGAATGCAGAGGGTGTGTGTGTGAATGCAGAGGTGTGTGTGTGTGAATGCAGAGGTGTGTGTGTGTGAATGCAGAGGTGTGTGTGTGTGAATGCAGAGGTGTGTGTGGGTGAATGCAGAGGTGTGTGTGTGTGTGTGAATGCAGAGGTGTGTGTGAATGCAGAGGGGTGTGTGTGTGTGTGTGTGAATGCAGAGGGGTGTGTGTGTGTGTGAATGCAGAGGTGTGTGTGTGTGTGTGAATGCAGAGGGGTGTGTGTGAATGCAGAGGTGTGTGTGTGTGTGTGTGAATGCAGAGGTGTGTGTGTTTGTGTGTGTGAATGCAGAGCAAAGCCCCCTACCTATCCCTACATGGATCTATGGGTGTAATTGTCTGTGCAGGTGGTCCATACCCACGTTACCGTGCCAGGCACCAGGTGACTCTACGCCCCCCCCCCTGCAGTTACAGCCGCGATAAATCAGCTTAGGGCCCGAAATGAGGATTAGGATTTTTAGACATCATGGGGACGGGCGAGTTAACCCTGTGTGCGCTGGCACAATCCGCGATCACCTATCACACAAACCTTACCGTAAACCTCAGTCCGGTTATCGATCAGCCATGTGATCCTGGGGGGTGGCTTGGACCCGCGGGTGGAGCAGCTCAGGGTGACCGAACTGGCGTCACTGCATGTAAAACCCAACACGGGAGGAGACGGAGCGGCTGGAAGGAGACGGGGTGGTTAAACAAACACACGCACACACACGTTACTGGCACAGATCCTGTGCGTTGTGTCAAGTGTTCCCTAAATCCATCCTCCACCCCATAACCATGTCCAGATTGTCCTTCAGATCAGTGAGGACCTTTACCAAATAAAGACATTTAAATGATCAGAGATCCAGAAGCTGACGTATTATGTGTGGCAGCTAAACTTCCATCGCTCTGCCGCTCACTCTGTAACCTGATATCAATCATCTGCACAGAACAGCAGACTCTCCCGCCCCATAACCTGCAAGATATAAAGCAGGAGCTCAGTCTGCCATATGCTGCCGGGCACCAAATAAACAGGATTAACCCCTTGTAGGCAGAAAATAAGGGAGCAGCTTCAGCTGGTAATTAATGCTTCTTTCACCGCTGGGATTCATCGATGTGAAACGTTAGAAGCCGCGAGAGAACGGCCAGGTGAGAATAAGGGAACCACAAGAGGCCTGAGGTTACCACTACCAGCGTCTCTCACCCAGCACGGTCACATTCACGTCCTGGCGTTGCACTGGATCGCCGTACCGCAGGCACGAGTAAATCCCCTCATCCTCCAGCGTGATGTTAGAGAGGCCAATGTTCAGACGGTTCTGTGAGAAGCGTCGCAGCTCGAACCTCATGTCCCTTAAACCTGGAACACAGGGAGGGGACACGTGACATCATATATAAATAAATACAGACTATAACATGTGACATCATCACTCGAAACATGTCCGCTTAGAAACACTCTATAAATACAAACTATAAGACGTGCGTACACACATTCAGTGTACAGTATGAAACCACATTCTACTTATACACGGCCTGTTGCTGTAGTGCGCGGCCTGTCGTATGTGGCCAGTTGTCATTGTTGTACGTGGCCTCAGTGGCGTCACAAGGTGGGGGCAAGGGGTGTGGCCCGCACCAGGTGACACCCGCCCTTAGGGTGACACCGTCACCCTAAGGGCGGGTGTCTCACCCTGCGACGCAGTGTTCGGCACCCTGCGAGTGTCCGAAGCTATGGAGCTTCGGCGGTCGCCTGGGGGAACCACGTCACCAGCCGAGTTCTCGCGAGATCGCGGCTGGTCATGTGGCTCCCCCAGGCGAGCGCCCAAGCTCCATGCCGCCGGATGCTCAGAGGGAGCAGAACACGCGGCGGCGGCAGGAGGTGAGCTGGGGCCTGGGGGCAGTATCCATGAGAGCTGCTGTGGCATATCCATGAGCTGGGGGCAATATCCATGAGAGCTTCTGGGGCATATCCATGAGCTGGGGGCAATATCCATGAGAGCTGCTGGGGGCAATATCCATGAGAGCTGCTGGGGGCAATATCCATGAGAGCTGCTGGGGGCAATATCCATGAGAGCTGCTGTGGCATATCCATGAGAGCTGCTGGGGCATTATCCATGAGCTGGGGGCAATATCCATGAGAGCTTCTGGGGCATATCCATGAGCTGGGGGCAATATCCATGAGAGCTGCTGGGGGCAATATCCATGAGAGCTGCTGGGGGCAATATCCATGAGAGCTGCTGGGGGCAATATCCATGAGAGCTGCTGTGGCATATCCATGAGAGCTGCTGGGGGAATATCCATGAGAGCTGCTGAGGCAGTATCCATGTGAGCTGGGGGCATATCCATGAGAGCTGGGGCAATATCCATGTGTGAGCTGGTCTGGGGGCAAT
>RXON01000683.1:37500-103072 GCA_009667805.1 Leptobrachium leishanense
ATGTGACCTTCGCAGCCAATAGGGGAGCTGTGGACATGTGACTTGTGTGACCAATAAAACCGTTGGATGCCGGATCTAGAGAGGAGAGCACGAGGAGGCAGACGTCTGAGGAGACGGACGCTGCAGGGCCTGCTGTGTGTGTGTGAGGCCTGGCAGCGGGAACCAAGGCGGGTCTGGCAGCGGGAACCAAGGCGGGTCTGGGAGCGGGAACCAAGGCGGGTCTGGGAGCGGGAACCAAGGCGGGTCTGGGAGCGGGAAGCAAGGCAGGTCTGGGAGCGGGAACCAAGGCTGGTCTGGCAGCGGGAACCAAGGCGGGTCTGGCAGCGGGAAGCAAGGCGGGTCTGGGAGCGGGAAGCAAGGCGGGTCTGGCAGTGGGAACCAAGGCGGGTCTGGCAGCGGGAACCAAGGCGGGTCTGGCAGCGGGAAGCAAGGCGGGCCTGGGAGCGGGAAGCAAGGCGGGTCTGGGAGCGGGAACCAAGGCGGGTCTGGGAGCGGGAAGCAAGGCGGGTCTGGGAGCGGGAAGCAAGGCGGGTCTGGCAGCGGGAAGCAAGGCGGGTCTGGCAGCGGGAAGCAAGGCGGGTCTGGCAGCGGGAAGCAAGGCGGGTCTGGGAGCGGGAAGCAAGGCGGGTCTGGGAGCGGGAAGCAAGGCGGGTCTGGGAGCGGGAAGCAAGGCGGGTCTGGGAGCGGGAAGCTGGCCGGGAGGCTGTGAGTGTGTGAGCAGATTATACAGTGGAAGCAGACCGGAGCAGCACTGGGAGCGTGTGGGTCCGAGGACGCGTTACAGAAGTAGGCTGAGACCGCCTAGCAGTTGGGAGCGGCAGCCGGGATCAAAGCAGCCGGGCAGTTCGTGGTACAGTGGCAGCACCTGGGACATCAGTCTGTTAAAGCAGAAAGCTCTCAGAGCCTGGAGGTTCCTCCTGTGGCCGAGTGTGGCGGAATACACTGGTAACCAGCACGCTCTCCTTCTACACTCTTAAAGCTTCCAGCCGGCGCCTGGATTCACTGACAGCCTTCTGGGAGTGTCTGCTGTTATCGCATGTGTTATTCCATACTAAGGGCCCCAACGCTTCTGTGCACCAACGGTAGCCGCCAGCCGCTAGGTGAAGAGGAGGCTGGGAAACAGGTTGTTTGGGAGGGAGTTGGGTCTGGTTACAGAGTATTGCTGTGTTCGTCACTGTATTGTCTGCATTTATATCTCTTGTTGCTACATTGAGTACAAACCTATTGATTTACCGCAGTTTGTGTTGAAGTTATTAGTTTCCTACCTGGGAGACCTTCCATCACCATGAAAGGTATCCCCCGGACCATTTCGGGAGGGGGGGGGACATGACAGCGGGCATGGTCCGGACATTAAGGAATGGCGATTGGCAGAACGCAGGATCGCTGCAACATTGTGGCAGCAGGTTATATTTAAGGCCGTGAAGGGGAGGGCCCTGTCTCTTTGCGCCTGGATAGCTGGCAGAAGGAGAAGTTGTGATGGACGCCAATTTAGAACAGTTGCTGGGCCAATTACGTGCTCACGCGGAGGCTCGGGGCACTTCGGTGCAAGATCTGCTGCATGCTGGTGTTGACGACAGTAGGGGCTCGTCTCTGGCGGAGGATCGGCGTCCAGACCGCCGCGGCGATTACAACAAAGTCCGGTGCGGAGGAGAGGCTGCCAGACTGGCGCGGAATGAACAGATGGAGATTGCTGGGACCACTGAGGAGAGTCGTGGTGAGTTACCTGCTGACACGGCAATGGCGGTCCAAAATGGCAGGTGGAGCATTCATTCGAGGAGCAGGGTTCCTTTGTGTCTGCGCCTTGCGACCTATCACCACTGGGGATGCATGTGTCGGTAGAGGTGAAGGAGTGGATTTGGAAGGGGGAGTATATTGAGGTTTTGTCTTTGGTTCCGCACGACAAGGAAACGGTGGATAAGCCTAAAAAACAAACTAACGCGGAGAACAAGAAAGAAAAACTAAAGGCTCTGCCGCCAACGTGGGGAAATTGGCTGCAGGGGTTTTTGTCGTCTAGCGCAATTATGTGCGAAAAATATCCGGAGCGGGGGTCTCCCTATTTGCGTACCTTGATTTAATCTGGGGGGCATATAAAATTTATGGGATCTGTCATGGTATAAGTACGATCAGCAATTTAGGCAGAAAATGGCGGTCCGGCCAGGTTTGTCCTTTGCAGTGCAGGACGCGAACCTCTGGCTGCTACTAATGACACCGAACAGGCCAGTGGTGCCGCCCTTTCCAGGACCCGCAGCCTTTGGGCCCCAAGGACCGGCTGCGGTGGGTCGACGGGGGTACTGCTGGTTATTTAACGAATTCTCCTGCAGGTGGGGGTCCTCTTGTCGCTTTCGCCACGAGTGCTCGTTGTGCCGCGGGATGCACCCCGCTTTCCATTGTTTCAAGCGGGGAAAAGGAGGCCAGTCTCAGTCTGCCGGCTGGGACGAGTCCGGTAGCAGGGGTCTCACTGGTGCACGTGGCCGCGATGCTGCCCTGGCTCGGGTGCTACCCCAATAGAAAAGCCGACGCTTTGTTGCCGGAGGGATTCTTCTTTGGTTTTTCAATTCCATTTACGCCATTACATTTCCCACAATTTTCACAAAATTTAGTGTCTGCCACACGCAGAGAAGACACGGTTGCGGAGAAGTTGGCGAAGGAGGCGCAACTGGGCCGGATGGAGGGCCATTTCCAAACCTTCGAGTCTCTCCGCTCGGGTTGGTGCCAAAAAAGGAAACAGGCAAATTTCGGCTGATACATCATTTGTCTTGCGCCCTTAGGGCATCAGTGAATGATGGAATTGGTAGGGAAGAATGCAGGGTCCGGTACGCGTCATTCGATGAGGCTCTGCAAGTGATTCGAGAGGCTGGTGAAGGGGCATGGTTGGCTAAAGTGGACATTGAATCTGTTTTCCGGCTCCTCCCGATACACCCGGAATGTTACCACCTCCTCGGCTGCGAATTTCAGGGTGGCTATTATTTCGATAAATGCTTACCGATGGGACGCTCCATCTCGTGTCACTTCTTTGAGATTTGTTCGTCCTTTTTGGACTGGGTGGTGCGGCAGCATTCCGGACTTCGATCTGTCGTGCATTACCTAGATGATTTTTTATTCGTTGGTCCAGCGGACTCTGCCGCTTGTGAGGATCTCCTACGAGTGTTCAGAGACGTGACACGGGATTTTGGAGTTCCATTGGCGCCGGGAAAGGTAGAGGGTCCTTGCCGATGTTTATCCTTCCTAGGCATCGAAATCGATTCGGTCGCGAAAGTCTTTCGGTTGCCGCAGGAGAAGCTAGACGGGTTGCGACTGCTAGTGGTGCGTGCTCTGGGTGCTGCCAAGATGCGTTTGGTGGACTTGCAGTCCCTGTTGGGGTACCTAACCTTTGCCTGCAGGGTCTTGCCAATGGGGAGGGCGTTCTGTCGGCGCCTCTCCTTGTCCACGGCTGGGATCCGGGCGGCTCACCACTTTGTCAGGATCACAAAGTCCCACAGAAGTGATTTGATGGTGTGGAGGACTTTTTTGGATTCGTATAACGGGTGTACCTATTGGCAAGAGTCGGAGCTGGACAGCCCGACACTAGAGTTCTTTACTGATGCTGATGGCTCCAGGGAAGCTGGTGCGCGGAGCGATGGCCCGACAGTTGGATGGGTTCGGAGTTAGTCACTAATCTGACATTCCTGGAGCTGTTCCCGATTGTTGTGGCATTGGAACTGTGGGGGGAGCGGTTGGCAAACAGGAGGGTGGTCCTATGGACGGACAACATGAGCGTGGTTCACATGGTGAACCGCTCGTCGTCTAGTTCTCCACCGGTCCTGGCATTATTGCGTCACTTTGTGTTCCAGGCAACGCAGCACTATGTGTGGGTGAGGGCGAAGCATGTGCCTGGCGTTGATAATGTGATCGCTGACGCTCTCTCCCGGTTCCAGTGGAACCTTTTCTCGCAGGTGTCTCCGGCGGCGGATCTGACCGGCACGCCTTGTCCAGCCTGGTTGTGGACCATCGCCTCGCCGGACTGTTGAAGTTCTTGGACAGCTCGTTGGTGGTTGGAACTTGGTCGGCTTATTTCCAGGTTTGGGAGGCGTGGAGGCTGCTGGCAACGGAGGAGGGTGGTGACTCTCACGGTGACAGAATTAGGGTGACATGGCTCTTGTTTGGCAGGGCTCTGCGAGACGGTAAGTCGGGAGCCTGGGCGGCCAGAGTGTTAGCTGTGCTCTCATGTCTGTCGAAGTTGGTGGGATGGCAGGATATCGGGAAGGATTCGCTGCTCCGGCAGGTGGTGCAGGGTTGGCAGCGGAATCGCGTTCCCGATACTCGACGGCCGGTGTCGGAGCAGTTGCTCGACCGAATTTTAGGTTTGTTGCCTTCGGTTTGTCAGGATGATTTTGAGACGGCACTTTTCAGTGTGGCATTTACCTTCTGTTTTTTCGGAGCGTTGCGCATCGGGGAGTTAGTGTCTAGGAGTAAGTACTCGTGGTCGGGTTTGCATCGCGATAATGTGTCGGTTCGAGACCATTCAATCCTCCTTTGGCTGCAAAGGTCAAAACCCGACCAGGCAGGGAGAGGGGAGGCGGTGTTATTGTTGGCCACTGGGGGTTTTGGCTGTCCGGTGGCGGTGGCTCGGCGATATTTGGAGTTACGGCCGAGTGGCGGGCCCCCTGTTGCTGCACAGTTCGGGAGTGCCGCTCACAAGGTTCCAGTTTACGGCACTTTTTCGCCGGTGTATCGCGGCAGCGGGTTTGGATCCCAGGCAATTTGGGGCGCATTCTTTTAGAATAGGGGCGGCTCCGGCGGGGTCGGGCGCCTCAGTGGCAGCGCTGCAGCAGCTGGCGCTCCTCGCGTTTTCGCACTTATGTCCGTCCCCATCTTCTTTCAACTTAAAGTTTTTTTTATTTTCCAATAAAAGACAAATATGGGAAACAGAAAGGAAAAAAAGGGGAAACATGGGGAGATTCAAATATACACCATTTTTATACAGTAAGTCAATCAAATAGACCATGTTATCCAGAAAAAAGAACATACAAGAAAAGAAATTAAAAGGTAGGAAAACTCAATCAAGACATCAATCGTAGAAACACATCACATGTATTTTTTAGTTTCTGAATGTTGACTAGGTTCAATAATCTACACTTCAGACAGAAGTGACCTGGAGCTATGTTATGTAGTTAAAGTACCGGTCCAGACATGGATGCCAGTGAAAATGTAAATCTGAGGGAAGGCCATCGGTTCAGTAGAATACGAGGTCTATAGGGAGCGTACATCCCATAAGAGCCAAGGATCTTCCAATGGAGGTTTCATCGACAGAAGATAGATGGCTAATCGCTCATAAGAACGGAAAGGTGGATACTTCATCTATCACCTCCTTCATCGTTGGAACTCTAGTCGTCTTCCAGTGACGCGCCACCAGCAACAAAGTGGTAGCTAACACATGAAAGAATACATTTTTCTGCCCCTTTCCTAGGCGTGTAGGCAGTATCCCCGTAACAGAGCTTCCGGTGTGAGTGGTAGGATCAGACCCAGTGTTTTTTCAAGAAAGACATGTATTTGTTGCCATAACGGCAAAAGTAGAGGGCAATGCCACCACGTATGAATATAGTTTCCTATTCCTCCCTGGCATCTCCAGCATTGCAGAGTAGTCCCTTTTTGAAACTTAGTCAATGTTGCAGTGGTCAAATACCAACGATATAAGAATTTCGTCTTGTTTCTAAAAGGGTTACATTCCTAGTTGCCTTTATGTCAAACCAATAAGCCTGTGACCATTGCCGTTGGGTGAAAACGGTGTTCAGGTCAATGTGCCATGCTTTTTGAAATGAACAGAGTTGCGGTGAAAGCTCCGTCAGGAGGTTCGTGTAGCTAATGGTAATCAATTTAGTAGGAGTGTCAGTCATAATCGTGAGAGATTCAATCCCAGAGAGATGCGCTCTATCGGCAGTATATTGTGGCAAAATGTTTACCGCCTGTAACCAGTGTTTGAGTTGCATGTAAGAAAACAGAGTATTTGGAAGATCATACAGAGTTTGCAATTGTGAAAAAGAATGTATTGTGGTTTTGGAGAAGAAGTCTCAAATAAAGTTAACGCCTCTGACTTCCCATTTGGCCACTGGAAAGGTAGGAAGTAAAGTCCAAAGGACTCGTTTTGGAGTGACTAATGAGAATTGAAAAAATCTAGAAATATGCTGTAGCGCTCACTCCCGGAGGAGCCGCTGAAATTGAACCTCGGGTCAGTCTCCCCGCACTAGGGAATAAATATACTCCAGCACCGTTGTGGATTTTATAAATGATATAGTTTACTAGAATAAATGGCATATAATGAATAACACGGTGTTCGTATATATATTTATAGTACTTCGTAATGCGGGAAACGCGCAGCGGAAAAGGAATACAATGCTTCATAATTCGAGAAACGCGCAGCGGAAAAGAAATACAATGCTTCGTAATTCGAGAAACGCGCAGCGGAAAAGAAAAGAAAAATATATATCTTTAACCCTCTTTCTTGAGGTTGGGGAGTGAGTCCCGCACAGGTTATGTCCCAGAATGTAAGTGTGTGTGTGTGTTATGGTACCCGGGTACAATATTCAACTGGCCAGTGAATTGCTTATGAGGTATCTTCGACTAGTCAAGTTGGGGCCCTGTGGGTTTTGGAAACAAACAGCAGTGTGCTTTCTTTATTCACAACGGCCTGGAAGGCCTCTCACCCATCCGCCAGATACTTGATGATCCGCTCAACCCAGGACGTCTCTCCGCTCGATGTTGACTGGGGTTCTCTTGGTTACTGGATCCGCTGTCTGGCTTTCAGCACCTGCCGCAAGATGTCCAGCTCAACGCCTGCTCTCCCTGTCCCATCGATCTGCGGTACTCCTAACTCGGTGTCCTCCAGCTTCCTCAATATCAGCGTGGGTAGTCTGGTGAATCACTGGGTCTTCCTCTGATAAGGCTGAATAACCCGGTCTTTAACTCTGTCAGGCCGCGCCTGCGCTCCGGCCTAGTCACTGTCTCGTTCTGCTGCACGGCGTCTTGCTCCTCTCACTCCCTGGCGCGCTCTGCCAGCTCTCTCCACGAGGCTCAGGATGTAAGCGTCTGTGTCCGCTCCCAAAGCATGCCGGGAAATGTAGTCCCAATGTTCAGTGTCTCTCATCGCGCTTGTCTCCCTCCGGTGGCCAAAAATAGGTACTGCCACGACAGGGAATTAAACCCAGCGCTACAATGCATTTTGGAGTCATCCCATACTTTAACCATTTGTGACATCAACGGGTCCATATGTGATATCAAGGGTCTCAATTTGGCCGGGATCCAAAGTAGCGCACCTACATCATGGGGTGAAGTTAGTGACCGTTCCATTGATACCCAACTAGGAGGTGACTTGTCTCTGAAATATGAGATTGTAGAATCAAGCGTCGCCGCCGCATAGTACGTCGGGAAATGTGGTACATTCGCTCCCCCTCTATCACATCGTCTACACAAGAGCGACGCCGCCACTCTCGATTTTTTTTTTTATCCAACCACAGATATTTATTAACCGTTTTTTGTATATACTGAATTAGTGTGCGCGGTACCATAATGGGTAGGTATCTGAATAAGTATAACCATTTAGGGAGTAAAGTCATACGCACGGCAGCTATGTGACCAAACCAAGAGAAACAGAAAAATGTCGGCAGATAAGAACCTTTCGGCCCATCTAGTCGCCCAATTACATGGATACTTTACCTGGATTTATCTTTTGTTTAGGATAGCCTTATGCCTATCCCATGTTTGCTTAAATTCAATTACTGTTTTGGCCTCTACCACTTCAACTGGAAGACTGTTCCATGTATCCACCACCCTCTCAGTAAAATAATGCTTCCAGATGTTACTTTTAAACCTTTACCCCTCTAATCTAAGACTATGTCCTCTTGTTTTGCTACTTTGTTTCCTTTAAATATACTCCCTTCCTCTACCTTGTGGATTCCCTTTAAGTATTTAAATGTTTCTATCATATCTCCTCTGTCTCGTCTTTTTTCCAAGCTGTACATGTTAAGATCATTAAGCCTTTCCTGGTAACTTTTCTCCTTCAAGCCGTACACCATTTTAGTAGCCCTTCTCTGAACTCTCTCTAAGATGTCTATATCCTTCTGGAGATACGGTCTCCAGTACTGCACACAGTACTCCAAGTGAGGTCTCACCAGTGCTCTGTACAGTGGCATGAGCACTTCCCTTTTCCTACTGCTAATACAGGCTCTCCCTACACAACCAAGCATTCTGCCAGCATTTCCAAGCATTCTGCCAGCATTTCCTGCTGCTCTATTACATTGACTACTTACCCTTAGATCCTCTGAAATAATAACCCCTAAATCCCAACCCTCAGATGTATCAAATATTCTATATTCAGCCCTTGGGTTTTTACGTCCCAGGTGCATTATCTTGCACTTATCCACATTAAAACTCAATTGTCACAGCTCCCACCATTTTTTTTGTTTACCTAAATCATTTGTCATTTGGCTGATCCCTCCAGGAACGTCAACCCTGTTGCAAATCTTTGTGTCCTCAGCAGAGAGACGTGCTTTCCTCCATTGATAAAGTAAATTTTTAGTCGTTGATAACAAGGGAGTATAGTTCAATTCAACAAGGTGTTTTACCGAGACAGCTAACTTGACTCCTAGATACGTAATACATTTTGGACACCACTGATATTTATATGCCATCTTTAAAATAGCAAGATCTTGGGTTTTTAGCAGAATCGGCAATGCTTGTGTTTTGGGGACATTAATTTTGTGGTAAGAAACTGTGCTATATTGTTGAAGTTAATTTGTGTAGTGCAGGAAGAGACGTCAGGGGAGAGGCGATTGTTAATAAGACATAATCCGCAAATAAACAAATTTTATGGGTTCTTGGTCCTACAGGTATACCCACCACTTCATTAGATTGCCTAATAGACTGTGCCAGCGGTTCTAGAGTCAAAGCGTATAGCAACGGAGAGGGGGGGCACCCCTGTCTTGTGCCATTTAAAATCGGAAAAGAGACAAAAATCCCACCGTCAATACCTTGGCAGATGGGGCGTTATATAAGGCAAAGATCGCATTGATTACTTCTAAGGGAAAGCCAAACTTTTGTAAAACCCTGCGTAAAAACAGCCAAGAAACCCTGTCGAAGGCTTTTCCGCATCTAAAGAAAGTATCAGCCCTGGGATATTATGGGTAGACATCAAATGGGTTAAGCTTAATAACTTTTTGGTATTATCTGGACCCTGACGATTAAGTATAAAACCCATTTGGTCATCACAAATTAAGTTTGGGAGAATTTCTGCTAGCCTGTGAGCCATTATTTTAGCGTATAATTTGACGTCAATATTTAAAAGTGATATAGGTTGAAAATTGGCGCAAGTATCTGTCGTCTTACCCGGTTTGGGGAGCGTCACTATAGTAGCCCCTAATAGTTCCGGATCAAAATTTCCGCTAGATTGAGCTTGAAGAAAAACTGCCAGGAGGTGAGGAGAAAGAATATCTTCAAAAGTTTTATAATACAATGAAGTGTAGCCGCCTGGGCCTGGAGCTTTACCTCGTGGCAAACCCTTATCCACTGCCTTCAACTCCTCCGCCGAAATGTCTAGTTGGAGCTTCTCTTTATGGAGGGTGGAAAGCCTAGGGAGATTCACTTGTTTTAAATAAGCTTCGATCGTTTCTGATACGGGAGGTGGATTAGGATCATGTGTAGTTAAATCATATAAGGAACTATAATAATCGGCGAATGCATTTGCTATATCTTCTGGTTGATACACCTCACTTCCATTGGGCAATTTAAGTTTTCCTATTTTCGTTGGCGGAGTGGGGGGGCGTAAGCGCCGAGCTAGATGAGATCCCGTTTTATATTCGCTGTCATATAAAGTTTGGATTTCATCCTACGCATCGCATAAAAATAATTATCTCTTTCTAATTTAAATAGAGAATCATAAGCTATTTTCAGCTGGTTTGTTATGTCAGGCGATCCGGCGTCTCTTTTACGTTTCGTAAGATTGTCTATGGTAGTTAACAATTGGAGTTTGTCTGTGACATAAACGCGCTTAAAATGGGAGGCCCATTTAATACAGATACCTCGTAATACTGCTTTGTGTGCTCGCCAACATAGCGATGTTGAAGTGTCCGGCCAGGGCCAGATTAAGATCTTTATGGGCCTGGAGCTGAAGATTTTGATGGTCTTTTTTTGGAATTTAGTGGAATGAAAGCATATTTTAGGTTATTTAATAGTGCAGATACAGGTATATCTAACCAGGCAGGTGCAGTGTGAGGAAATTTACATTCACATTTCAATAATTTACAGCGTGTAAAATAATTTTTTCACATTCTATCATCCAAACCTTTGTGGTTATATATTCTATAGGGCAATCTTGTTAAAAAAATTGAAATGTGATCCTGTTACTGCATTTTCTGAGAAAATATACAATTTTAACCAAAAAAATGAAATATTTCCCTTGTGTTTAGGAGGAAGGTGTTTTATGATTAATAGGGCTATGTATAAAACACTGATTTTGCTCCCAGCGTGGGAAATGAGAAGGTGGGTAATGGCAGTGGTATTGCTCATTTTTATAGGTGACAAATGGACAATGCCATCGCTTTGGAACTAAAAATAAGTAGATAAAAAAGTTTTTTTGGTTTTCCTTTCTTTTAGATTTTACATGGTCATATTTGGAATTAATGCAAAAGCCAGACGCTGACCTTTCCAATGACACCTCCCTTGACCTTGTGAGGTGTAAAGATTAGTGACGCAGGGTTCCAAAGTCCCTCCCATGCACTTTGCTGCAGTGCGGGGGTTTAGGTTTTTGGTGTAACAATTCGTAATAATGGATTGTGCCATCACCTCCACACTTGAGATGGTGAGTTTGTGCAGCATCAATGTTCACTTTATAATTGAAAAGTGCAAAATATTGCTGTGTTAGAAATAAAAAATAAAGAAATATTTATTATTTTATTTTTACATAACACCTGGTCATGTTTGGTATCATTGGAAAGGCCATGCTCCGGCCTTTCCAGTGATACCTCAAATGACCCTGTAGCTGCTATGGTGTTGGAGATAATGAGGTCCAAATGTCCATCAATGCAGACATTGTTATTTTTTCTCTGGGCCTATTCTGGGGCATGGGCCTGGAGCTGCTGCTCCATCTGCCCCTATGTTAATCCGGCCCTGTGTCCGGCAGAGAGTTAAGGCGGAAGTATTCCTGTAAATTATCTGAAATATCTTTTAGAACCGACGGATCGTCTAAGAGTTTCTCATTTAACCTCCAAGGAGATTTACCATAAGAGGTACAGAGGTCTTTTAGCGTTAGCGTAATCGGGGCGAGGTCTGACCATGTTCTCGTATGTATTTTACATTCTATCACTGATGGTAACATTCGCCCCGGAATGAAAAAATGATCTATCCTAGTAAAAGAATCATGAGGTGGCGAATAAAACGTATAGTCACGTTCATTCGGGTGGGTCAATCTCCAAACATCATATAAGCCATTTTTTGACATAAGTGAGTGGAATTTTTGAGCTAGGCGCTGTGTTGTCCGTTTGTCTCGGGATGAATTAACCGACGAGTGGTCTAAGGTCGGGTTAAGGTACATATTAAGATCTCCACAGAGAACCAGAGGGCCTGTTTGAACAATAGATAACTTGCGAAAAAGTGTCTCCAGAAATAGAATCTGGTTAGTATTGGGGCAATAAGCATTAACTATTGTGTATGGTTTGCCATTTATCGTGCAAATCCGTATCAAAAATCTACCCTCAGGGTCTAGTATTTGGCAACGCAAGTCAAATGAAAGCCTATTGTGGACCAAAATGGTAACACCTTTTGATTTAGAGGGGCCCATTGAGTGAAATTGTTTTTGATAGGCGGGGGTTGTCAGTGCATCTAAAGTGCGTCTCCTGTAAACATATAACATCAGCATTAAATTTACGGATATCTGCATATAAAGAGTGTCTCTTCACTGGCATATTGAGACCTTTGACATTATATGACAATATCTTCATACAATATTAGGCGGAACAATAAATGTGATAAACAGGTAAACCTCAACACGTATCATCGTGAACCATGTCTCCTATATCATGAGAACGATAAAACCATATAAGTGACTATAATTGAGTTGTACAGAAAAACCACTAGAGAAAAGGAGGAAAAAAAGAAGAATAAGAAAAAACATCGAACAGTCTCTGACCTCCGACGACTTGACTCAACTGGAGGCCCTCTCACGGAGGGGGGGATAACCATGATAAACATAGAGGACTCCAGCGACCCAATGGCATGTGGTGTAGGCCTAGGTAATCTTGGAACAGAGGAAAAAGGCAAGATAAAAGCGATCAAACACAAAGGTAGCATAAGTTAGTGCAAGGAGGACAATCAGTATGGCCCATAGCAAAAACCTGTCAGCCCATCTCATCGTCTGGCGCAATCTTTGTAGAAGGGTAATTTTGAGAAGAAAAATAAAACTTCTCCCGACTTCCATAAAACTCACAGCTCTTTCCATTCAACTGGTAGGCGATGTGGGGAGGTGTTTGAAGGACTCTTCACCAGTGACGTTCTAGGTAAATTCCAGGTACGTAGCGGCAGGTTGCCATCTTCCACTGTGGAAATATTAAAAATGTTGTCCTCCCTGTGAATTTGGATTCGGGTAGGAAATCCCCATCTGTACGGAATTGAGTGGGCTCTGAGGATAGTAGTAATCGGAGATAAAGATTTTCGCTGCAGTAAGGTGGCTCTGGACAAATCCGGGAAAATTGTGATATGTCGGTATTCCAAGTGTAACGCGTCTGGTTTGCGAAGTGCTACAAGGAGCAGCTCCTTTGGTTTATAGTAGTGCAGCCGTAAGAGGGCGACGCTTTCTGGGGTGCCGCGGTGGGTTTCGGAATGCGGTGTACCCGGTCCATTAACAGCAATTCCTCACTAATGTCCGGTAATAGGTGCGTGAAAACGGCAGTTACATATTCCGCCAATTTATGGTTAGGGACCGTTTCTGGTACACCTCTAATTTTCAGATTTTGGCGACGGGAGCGATCCTCCAAGTCAGTAATTTTATTTGTGCAATGTTGTAATAATTCTTCCAACTCCTCAATCGTTGCGGCCATGGAATTATGCGTTGTAGCAATGTCATCCATTTTAGCTTCTATGTGAGCGGTGCGATCCCCCAAATCTTTCTCTTTTTATGTCAGATCCCAAAGTGTCAAATTTTCCCGATAAAGTAGTTTTCAAATCAGTAAGCATTGTTTCCATGTGTGTTGTTAACTTACTGAGTCCGTCTGCATCCACTGATAGAGCTGCAAGTCCGATCTCTGTGAGGGCTGATTCTCCGGCGCCATCTTGGATCTTAGGGGGGGACGCCGAAACTCAGTCGGTACGGGGTCCAAACAAGTCTTTTTTGTCCGTTTTCCCCGCCTGTCTGGTCTGGGAAGTCGTGGTAGTCTTGCCAGGCATGTTTGGGGCAAAAACGCTGCTGCTAAAGGTGAAAACAAGTGAGATCTTGCCTGCCCTTGGTCTGAGCTCTCTCAAAGCACGTCTCACTCGCGCGGCATCCGGACACGCCCTCCCCGTCCCCATCTTCTGTGATTACAGGTCAGTCGGCGAGGGCCGTATGGATCGTGGGTCACTCCTATGTTTACTGGGCGGAGAAGAGAGCGGAGCAGCATCCCATTGGGCCGCAATTTGGGTATTCGCCCGGAGCTGGCGCGGATTCGATGGCAGGGCATTAGAGGGATGCCGTGGGCCGACTTATTTCGCGAGTGTTGTGTGTTATCAAAGCGGGTTCTGCGCAATATCGTGCTGGTTATACATTTAGGGGGCAATGACATGGGGAGTATCAGGTCTCTGGATTTGCTTCACACTATGAAGCAAGACCTCGCGCGATGCTTTGCTCTCTTTCCGGGGGTGTCCCTCGTGTGGTCGGAAATGGGGGCGAGACCCGACTGGAATGCCTTTGCGCGGCCTGGAGCGTTGCTTAAAGCCAAGCGTAAGATCAACCGGGAGGTGTCTCGGTTTGTCACTGGTTTTTTTTTTTTATCAATTCGGCATACTGAATTGGAGGGGGATAATGCGGTGTTGATAAGACCGGATGGGGTACACCTGTCGGATATTGGCTTGGACATCTGGTTGACCGAGGTGAGTGGGGGCGTTGAGTTGGCGCTGGCTGCGGGGGGAGCGCAGGGGCAGTAGTCGGTGGGGGGCTGTCCTAAGCGTTGGCGTGAATCCTGGCCAGCGGAGGAATAATCAATGAGCCGCCTACTGGTGAGGCACTGGGGAGACGAGTCCTGCAGGCTTGGGGCCTCTGCAGGATGACGAGCTCTTGTTTGGGTAAGTGGTAACTGCGTCCCGCGTTATGCGGTTGGGTCAGAGGTAACGGTTTCATAAGTGGTTGATTGTTTAATAAAAGCTGTGGCCTATACGTTTCCAACTGAAAATCTGTGTGTGGTGTCAATTATTTGTATTGGTAAAGGTATGGGAAAGTGGGGAGGTACCAGGCCTAAGCGGTCATGCCCAGACAGGTGGAGGCACTGCTGAAGTTATGTATCCCTACTCCCGTATAGCGGAGGCTCAGGATCGCCATGTTAAGTCAGCATGAGGGCCTTAGGGGAGCGGGGACCCTGGGGAAAACAAGTGATACACACATATATATATATTATATATACAGTACTGTGCAAAAGTTTTTTAGGCAGGTGTTAAAAAATGCTGTAAACAAAGAAAGCTTTCAGAAATATAAATGTTTATTTTTGTCAATATGCAACATGTAAAGTGAGGGAACAAAAAGAAAAATCTAAATCAAATCAATATTTGGTGTTACCACCTTTTGCCGTCAAACCAGCAGCAATTCTCACAGGTCCACTTGCACAAAGTCAGGGATTTTGTAGGATTATAGTCAGGTGTAGGATCAACCAATTATACCAAACAGGTGCTAATGATCATCAATGTCACACGTAGGGTGAAACCCAGTCATGAACTGAAACAGAAACGGCTGTGTAGGAGGCTTAAAACTGGGTGAGGAACAGCCAAACTCTGCTACCAAGGTGAGGTTGTGAAAGACCGTTTCATGTCATGGCAAGATTGAGCACAGCAACAAGATGCAGTTATACTGCATCAACAAGGTCTCTCCCAGACAAAGGTTTCAAAGCAGACTGGGCTTTCAAGATGTACTGGTCAAGCTCTTCTGAAGAAGCACAAAGAAACGGGCAACGTTGAGGATCGTAGACGCAGTGGTCGGCCAAGGAAACTTAGTGCAGCAGATGGAAGACACATCAAGCTTATTGCCCTTCGAAATCGGAAGATGTCCAGCAGTGCCATCAGCTCAGAACTGGCAGAAACCAGTGGGACCCAGGTACACCCATCTACTGTCCGGAGAAGTCTGGCCAGAAGTGGTCTTCATGGAAGAGTTGCAGCCAAAAAGCCATACTCCGACGTGGGAACAAGGCCAAGCGACTAAAGTATGCACGAAAACCTAGGAACTGGGTGCAGAACAATGGCAGCAGGTGCTCTGGACTGATGAGACAAAATGTGAAATATTTGGCTGTAGCAGAAGGCAGTTTGTTGGTGGAAGGGCTGGAGCGCAGTACAATAATGAGTGTCTGCAGACAACAGGGAAGCATGGTGGAGGCTCCTTGAACGTTTGGGGCTGCATTTCTGCAAATGGAGTTGGAGATTTGGTCAGGATTAATGGTGTTCTCAATGCTGAGAAATACAGGCAGATACTTACCCATCATGCAATACCATCAGGGAGGCGTATGATTGGCCCCAAATTTATTCTGCATCAGGACAACGACCCCAAACATACAAAGTCATTAAGAACTATCTTCAGCGTAAAGAAGAACAAGAAGCACTGGAAGTGATGGTCCACACAGAGCCCTGATCTCCACATCATCGAGTGTGTCTGGGATTACATGAAGAGACAGAAGCCGACATCCACAGGAGATCTGAGCTACCAGCCGAACTCCTTCAAACACTGTCTGCAAGTGGACCTAGAGGAATTGCTGCTGGTTTGAAGCAAAGGGAGGTCACAGCAAATACTGATTTGATTTACATTTCTCTTTTGTTCATTCGCTGCATTTTCTTCATTTATATAAACGTTTAACACTTCCATCTGTCAAAGCATTCTGTGTTTACAGCATTTTCTCACACCTGCCTAAAACTTTTGCACAGTACCGTGTGTATGTATGTGTGTATATATATCTCCCCCCCCGGCCGCTATTTGTTAAGGCCACCATTTACTTCATTTTAGTGAATTATTTGGACCGCCCCCCCCGACTTCAGTCCCTGCGTGTCGCACAGCAGTGCATGGCAGAAGCTGTGCCGCCTCTAATGGAACAATGCGCTAAATGAAGGTAATGCATTATGGGGGAAAATACATGTTTAACACGAGGAAGGGAAATGGGAACCGCTGACACGTTCCTCTAAGGCGCCAGTACGTACACGTCTCCCGACCCGGGCCCCCATGTTACCTTTGTGTTGATTAAAGAACGCAGTGAAGCCCCTCGGTGTCACCCACTGCATGTCGGCCTCCGCGTGGCCAGGAAACCTGCATTTCAATGTGACGGCTTCTCCTTCCTCCACAGAGACGCGCACGGCATGAGAAGCCGCTGCTGGAAGAGAGTGCGGTCAGTGTGTGATTAACGAAAAATGTCCCCAGAGCCTCGCTGTGACATCACCCGTAACTCCGCAAACACACAGGCTGTGACATCACCCGTAACTCCGCAAACACACAGGCTGTGACATCACCCGTAACTCCGCAAACACACAGGCTGTGACATCACCCGTAACTCCGCAAACACACAGGCTGTGACATCACCCGTAACTCCGCAAACACACAGGCTGTGACATCACCCGTAACTCCGCAAACACACAGGCTGTGACCTCACCCGTAACTCCGCAAACACACAGGCCGTGACATCACACAAACCTCCACAAACACACAGGCTGTGACATCACCCGTAACTCCGCAAACACACAGGCTGTGACATCACCCGTAACTCCGCAAACACACAGGCTGTGACATCACCCGTAACTCCGCAAACACACAGGCCGTGACATCACCCGTAACTCCGCAAACACACAGGCTGTGACATCACCCGTAACTCCGCAAACACACAGGCCGTGACATCACACAAACCTCCACAAACACACAGGCTGTGACATCACCCGTAACTCCGCAAACACACAGGCCGTGACATCACACAAACCTCTGCAAACACAGGCCGTGACATCACCCGTAACTCCGCAAACACACAGGCCGTGACCAGTGGCGGAAGTACCAGGGTCGCAGCGGTTGCAGTTGCGACCGGGCCCTGGCCTTCCGCCACTGGAGGGGGGCCCAGCGCCGCCGCCAGATTCCGGCAAAAAGCGCCGGAATCTGTGACCGCGCGCTGGCCGTCCCTCTCCCTACGCGAGCGGCCACTGACATGCAGCTTGGCCGCTCACGTGGGAGAGAAACCACCTGACCAGCGCACGAGACCTCGCGCTGATCAGGTGGTTTCCGGCGAGCGGCCAAGCTGGATGTTTCCAGCGGCCGCTCGCCAAGGAAGGAGAAGACGCCGGAGAAGACGCCGACGGAGCCTGCCCTGGGCCTGGGGCCCCCCTGAGCAGGTAAGAGCTAGGCTGGGGGCAGTATATCCATGAGCTGGGGGGCAGAGCTGGGGCAGTATATCCATGAGCTGGGGGGCAGAGCTGGGGCAATATATCCATGAGCTGGGGGTCAGAGCTGGGGCAGTATATCCATGAGCTGGGGGGCAGAGCTGGGGCAATATATCCATGAGCTGGGGGGCAGAGCTGGGGCAGTATATCCATGAGCTGGGGGTCAGAGCTGGGGCAGTATATCCATGAGCTGGGGCAGTATATCCATGTGCTGGGGCAGTATATCCATGTGTTGGGGCAGTATATCCATGTGCTGGGGGCAAATATATCCATGTGTGGTCTTGGGGCAATATATGTCCATGTGAGCTGGGGGCAATACTATCTTTTCTATTTTGCAGAAAAAAAAAGGTAAAAATATGGATCTTTTTTGGGGGGGGGGTTGGGGGGGCCCTTCGTGGATTCTTGCACCGGGGCCCTCAGGTTTCTAGTTACGCCACTGGCCGTGACATCACCCGTAACTCCGCAAACACACAGGCCGTGACATCACCCGTAACTCCGCAAACACACAGGCCGTGACATCACCCGTAACTCCGCAAACACACAGGACGTGACATCACCCGTAACTCCGCAAACACACAGGACGTGACATCACCCGTAACTCCGCAAACACACAGGCCGTGACATCACCCGTAACTCCGCAAACACACAGGACGTGACATCACCCGTAACTCCGCAAACACACAGGCTGTGACATCACCCGTAACTCCGCAAACACACAGGACGTGACATCACCCGTAACTCCGCAAACACACAGGACGTGACATCACCCGTAACTCCGCAAACACACAGGACGTGACATCACCCGTAACTCCGCAAACACACAGGCCGTGACATCACCCGTAACTCCGCAAACACACAAGCCGTGACATCACACAAACCTCCACAAACACACAGGCCGTGACATCACCCGTAACTCCGCAAACACACAGGCCGTGACATCACCCGTAACTCCGCAAACACACAAGCCGTGACATCACACAAACCTCCACAAACACACAGGCCGTGACATCATCCGTAACTCCGCATACACACAGGCCGTGACATCACCCGTAACTCCGCATACACACAAGCCGTGACATCACACAAGCCGTGACATCACACAAGCCGTGACATCACTCATAACTCCGCAAACACACAGGCCATGACATCCCCCAAACCTCCGCAAACACAAGCCGTGACATCACCCAAACCTCCGCAAACACAAGCCGTGACATCACCCAAACCTCCGCAAACACACAGACTGATCGTGATATCACTGGAACCACACAGGGGGATGGGGTATACACTATACGGGGAGTCTCAGCACACAGGGGGATGGGGTATACACTATACGGGGATTCTCAGCACACAGGGGGATGGGGTATACACTATATACGAGGAGCCTCAGCACACAGGGGGATGGGGTATACACTATACAGGGTACATGGGGTGCACGGGGGAGGGGTATACACTATACAGGGTACATGGGGTGCACGGGGGAGGGGTATACACTATACAGGGTGCAGCGCAGTGTCTCACCTGTCAGGAGTGCACAGAGGAAGCAGGCAACGTTCATAATGTAAAATGGAAATGCGCCGCTGCCTGCGCTTCCTCTATAGATAAATAGGGGGGGGCGTATGCTGGGGGGGACAGGAAGTATTTAGGACCAATTATGGCGGCTGCTTTACGGTGATTTCCCGGCTGAGAAAGTGTTTGTATATCAGGAGTTTCCAGCCCAGGCTTTGTCGGGGGCCGCGTTGGTGACAAGTGACTAAGTGCCGGGTCCTGGTTTCCGCTCGTTCCTTCACCCGGCAGAGTTTGGACGCGTCAAACCACAAAAACTGAAAACCATTTGTTTTGCCTCAGATTGTTTGTTTTTGTTGCTCACTTTCCATATGTCGCACGTTACGTCCGGGGGCGACTGTGACAGCCATGGGGTCCGTGTAACGCAGGGAGGGGGGCTGTGAAATGCGGGGTGTTTGTGTAACACAGGTAGTAGATACATGGAATAACCTCCCAGTGGGGGCAGTAACCGTGATATAGAAAGGGTAGTAGATACATGGAATCGCCTCCCAGTGGGGGCAGTAACAGTGATATAGAAAGGGTAGTAGATACATGGAATAGCCTCCCAGTGGGAGCAGTAACAGTGATATAGAAAGGGTAGTAGATACATGGAATATCCTCCCAGTGGGGCAGTAACAGTGATATAGAAAGGGTAGTAGATACATGGAATAGCCTCCCAGTGGGAGCAGTAACAGTGATATAGAAAGGGTGGTAGATATATGGAATAGCCTCCCAGTGGGAGCAGTAACAGTGATATAGAAAGGGTAGTAGATACAGGGAATAACCTCCCAGTGGGGTCAGTAACAGTGATATAGAAAGGGTAGTAGATACATAGAATATCCTCCCAGTGGGGTCAGTAACAGTGATATAGAAAGGGTAGTAGATACATGGAATAGCCTCCCAGTGGGGGCAGTAACAGTGATATAGAAAGGGTAGTAGATACATGGAATAGCCTCCCAGTGGGGCAGTAACAGTGATATAGAAAGGGTAGTAGATACTGCTCCCACTGGGAGGCTATTCCATGTATCTACTACCCTTTCTATATCACTGTTACTGCCCCCACTGGGAGGCTATTCCATGTATCTACTACCCTTTCTATATCACTGTTACTGCTCCCACTGGGAGGCTATTCCATGTAACAGTGATATAGAAAGGGTAGTAGATACATGGAATAGCCTCCCAGTGGGAGCAGTAACAGTGATATAGAAAGGGTAGTAGATACATGGAATAACCTCCCAGTGGGGGCAGTAACCGTGATATAGAGGGTAGTAGATACATGGAATCGCCTCCCAGTGGGGGCAGTAACAGTGATATAGAAAGGGTAGTAGATACATGGAATCGCCTCCCAGTGGGGGCAGTAACAGTGATATAGAAAGGGTAGTAGATACATGGAATAGCCTCCCAGTGGAGCAGTAACAGTGATATAGAAAGGGTAGTAGACATGGAATATCCTCCCAGTGGGGGCAGTAACAGTGATATAGAAGGGTAGTAGATACATGGAATAGCCTCCCAGTGGGAGCAGTAACAGTGATATAGAAAGGTGTAGATATATGGAATAGCCTCCAGTGGGAGCAGTAACAGTGAATAGAAAGGTAGTAGATACAGGGAATAACCCCAGTGGGGTCAGTAACAGTGATATAGAAAGGGTAGTAGATACATAGAATATCCTCCCAGTGGGGTCAGTAACAGTGATATAGAAAGGTAGTAGATACATGATAGTCTCCCAGTGGGGCAACCAGTGATATAGAAAGGGTAGTAGATACATGGAATAGCCTCCGTGGGGCAGTAACAGTGATATAGAAAGGTAGTAGATACATGGAATAGCCTCCCAGTGGGAGCAGTAACAGTGATATAGAAAGGGTAGTAGATACATGGAATAGTCTCCCAGTGGGAGCAGTAACAGTGATATAGAAAGGGTAGTAGATACATGGAATAGCCTCCCAGTGGAGCAGTAACAGTGATATAGAAAGGGTAGTAGATACATGGAATAGCCTCCCAGTGGGAGCAGTAACAGTGATATAGAAAGGGTAGTAGATACATGGAATAGCCTCCCAGTGGGAGCAGTAACAGTGATATAGAAAGGGTAGTAGATACAGAAAACCTCCAGTGGGGTCAGTAACAGTGATATAGAAAGGGTAGTAGATACATGGAATATCCTCCCAGTGGGAGCAGTAACAGATATAGAAAGGGTAGTAGATACATGGAATAGCCTCCCAGTGGGAGCAGTAACAGTGATATAGAAAGGTAGTAGATACATGGAATATCCTCCCAGTGGGGCAGTAACAGTGATATAGAAAGGTAGTAGATACATGGAATAGCCTCCAGTGGGGCAGTAACAGTGATATAGAAAGGGTAGTAGATACATGGATAAACCTCCCAGTGGTAGCAGTAACAGTGATATAGAAAGGGTAGTAGATACATGGAATATCCTCCCAGTGGGAGCAGTAACAGTGATATAGAAAGGGTAGTAGATACATGGAATAGCCTCCCAGTGTGGGCAGTAACAGTGATATAGATAGGTAGTAGATACAGGGAATAGCCTCCCGTGGGCAGTAACAGTGAGATATAGATAGTAGGTAGATACAGGGATAGCCTCAGTGGAATAGTAACAGTGATATAGAAAGGGTAGTAGATACTGCCCCCACTGGGAGGTTATTCCATGTAACAGTGATATAGAAAGGGTAGTAGATACATGGAATCGCCTCCCAGTGGGAGCAGTAACAGTGATATATAAGAAGTAGATACACATGGAATCGCCTCCCAGTGGGGCAGTAACAGTGATATAGAAAGAGTAGTAGATACTGCTCCCACTGGGAGGCAATTCCATGTAACAGTGATATAGAAAGGTAGTAGATACATGAATAGCCTCCCAGTGGGGGCAGTAACAGTAATATAGAAAGGGTAGTAGATACATGGAATAGCCTCCCAGTGTGGGCAGTAACAGTGATATAGATAGGGTAGTAGATACAGGGAATAGCCTCCCAGTGGGGGCAGTAACAGTGATATAGAAAGGGTAGTAGATACAGGGAATACCCTCCCAGTGGGAATAGTAACAGTGATATAGAAAGGGTAGTAGATACTGCCCCCACTGGGAGGTTATTCCATGTAACAGTGATATAGAAAGGGTAGTAGATACATGGAATCGCCTCCCAGTGGGAGCAGTAACAGTGATATAGAAAGGGTAGTAGATACATGGAATATCCTCCCAGTGGGAGCAGTAACAGTGATATAGAAAGGGTAGTAGATACATGGAATAACCTCCCAGTGGGAGCAGTAACAGTGATATAGAAAGGGTAGTAGATACATGGAATCGCCTCCCAGTGGAGCAGTAACAGTGATATAGAAAGGGTAGTAGATACAGGGAATATCCTCCCAGTGGAGCAGTAACAGAGATATAGAAAGGGTAGTAGATACATGGAATAGCATCCAGTGGGGCAGTAACAGTGATATTAGGTAGTAGATACATGGAATAGCATCCCAGTGGGGCAGTAACAGTGATAAAGAAAGGTAGTAGATATACTGCCCCCACTGGGAGGTTATTCCATGTAACAGTGATATAGAAAAGGGTAGTAGATAAATGGAATCGCCTCCCAGTGGGAGCAGTAACAGTGATATAGAAAGGTAGTAGATACATGGAATATCCTCCCAGTGGAGCAGTAACAGTGATATAGAAAAGGGTAGTAGATACATGGAATAGCCTCCCAGTGGGAGCTACAGTGATATAGAAAGGGTAGTAGATACATGGAATATCCTCCCAGTGGGGGCAGTAACAGTGATATAGAAAGGGTAGTAGATACATGGAATAGCCTCCCAGTGGGAGCAGTAACAGTGATATAGAAAGGGTGGTAGATATATGGAATAGCCTCCCAGTGGGAGCAGTAACAGTGATATAGAAAAGGGTAGTAGATACATGGAATATCCTCCCAGTGGAGCAGTAACAGTGATATAGAAAGGGTAGTAGATACATGGAATAGCCTCCCAGTGGGAGCAGTAACAGTGATATAGAAAGGGTAGTAGATACAGGGAATAACCTCCCAGTGGGGTCAGTAACAGTGATATAGAAAGGGTAGTAGATACATAGAATATCCTCCCAGTGGGTCATAACAGTGATATAGAAAGGTAGTAGATACATGGAATAGCCTCCCAGTGGGGGCAGTAACAGTGATATAGAAAGGGTAGTAGATACATGGAATGGCCTCCCAGTGGGGGCAGTAACAGTGATATAGAAAGGGTAGTAGATACATGGAATAGCCTCCCAGTGGGAGCAGTAACAGTGATATAGAAAGGGTAGTAGATACATGGAATAGCCTCCCAGTGGGAGCAGTAACAGTGATATAGAAAGGGTAGTAGATACATGGAATAGCCTCCCAGTGGAGCAGTAACAGTGATATAGAAAGGGTAGTAGATACATGGAATAGCCTCCCAGTGGGAGCAGTAACAGTGATATAGAAAGGGTAGTAGCCTCCCATGGAGCAGTAACAGTGATATAGAAAGGGTAGTAGATACAGGAAATAACCTCCCAGTGGGG
Organism: Leptobrachium leishanense; assembly: GCA_009667805.1. NCBI lineage: Eukaryota > Metazoa > Chordata > Amphibia > Anura > Megophryidae > Leptobrachium > Leptobrachium leishanense. The sequence continues at coordinate 61,175 of RXON01000683.1, forward strand.
TCAGTAACAGTGATATAGAAAGGGTAGAATACATGGAATATCCTCCCAGTGGAGCAGTAACAGTGATATAGAAAGGTAGTAGATACATGGAATATCTCCCAGTGGGAGCAGTAACAGTGATATAGAAAGGGTAGTAGATACCTGGAATATCCTCCCAGTGGGGGCAGTAACAGTGATATAGAAAGGGTAGTAGATACTGCCCCCACTGGAAGGTTATTCCATGTAACAGTGATATAGAAGGGTAGTAGATACATGGAATATCCTCCCAGTGGGAGTAACAGTGATATATAGAAAGGGTAGTAGATACATGGAATAGCCTCCCAGTGGGGCAGTAACAGTGATATAGAAAGGGTAGTAGATACAATAGCCTCCCAGTGGGGCAGTAACAGTGATATAGAAAGGGTAGTAGATACATGGAATAACCTCCCAGTGGTAGCAGTAACAGTGATATAGATAGGAGTATCCTCCGTGGTAACAGTGATATAGAAAGGGTAGTAGATACATGGAATAGCCTCCCAGTGTGGGCAGCAGTGATATAGATAGGGTAGTAGATACAGGGAATAGCCTCCCAGTGGGGGCAGTTGTATAGATAGGGTAGTATACTATTCCCACTGGGAGGCTATTCCCTGTAACAGTGATAAGAAAGGGTAGTAGATACTGCCCCCACTGGGAGGTTATTCCATGTAACAGTGATATAGAAAGGGTAGTAGATACATGGAATAGCCTCCCAGTGGGAGCAGTAACAGTGATATAGAAAGGGTAGTAGATACTGCTCCCACTGGGAGGCAATTCCATGTAACAGTGATATAGAAAGGGTAGTAGATACATGGAATAGCCTCCCAGTGGGGGCAGTAACAGTATATAGAAAGGGTTAGAGATACATGGAATAGCCTCCCAGTGTGGGCAGTAACAGTGATATAGATAGGTAGTAGATACAGGGAATAGCCTCCCAGTGGGGGCAGTAACAGTGATATAGAAAGGTAGTAGATACAGGGAAAACCCTCCCAGTGGAAGTAACAGTGATATAGAAAGGGTAGTAGATACTGCCCCCACTGGAGGTTATTCCATGTAACAGTGATATAGAAAGGGTAGTAGATACATGGAATCGCCTCAGTGGGAGCAGTAACAGTGATATAGAAAGGGTAGTAGATACATGGAATAATCCTCCCAGTGGGAGCAGTAACAGTGATATAGAAAGGGTAGTAGATACATGGAATAACCTCCCAGTGGGAGCAGTAACAGTGATATAGAAAGGGTAGTAGATACATGGAATCGCCTCCCAGTGGGAGCAGTAACAGTGATATAGAAAGGGTAGTAGATACAGGGAATATCCTCCCAGTGGGAGCAGTAACAGTGATATAGAAAGGGTAGTAGATACATGGAATAGCATCCCAGTGGGGGCAGTAACAGTGATATAGAAAGGGTAGTAGATACATGGAATAGCATCCCAGTGGGGGCAGTAACAGTGATAAAGAAAGGGTAGTAGATATACTGCCCCCACTGGGAGGTTATTCCATGTATCTACTACCCTTTCTATATCACTGTTACTGCCCCCACTGGGAGGTTATTCCATGTAACAGTGATATAGAAAGGGTAGTAGATAAATGGAATCGCCTCCCAGTGGGAGCAGTAACAGTGATATAGAAAGGGTAATAAATACATGGAATCGCCTCCCAGTGGGAGCAGTAACAGTGATATAGAAAGGGTAGTAGATACAGGGAATATCCTCCCAGTGGGAGCAGTAACAGTGATATAGAAAGGGTAGTAGATACATGGAATCGCCTCCCAGTGGGGGCAGTAACAGTGATATAGAAAGGGTAGTAGATACATGGAATAGCCTCCCAGTGGGAGCAGTAACAGTGATATAGAAAGGGTAGTAGATATATGGAATAGCCTCCCAGTGGGGGCAGTAACAGTGATATAGAAAGGGTAGTAGATACATGGAATAATTTCCCAGTGGGGGCAGTAACAGTGATATAGAAAGGGTAGTAGATACTGCCCCCACTGGAAGGTTATTCCATGTAACAGTGATATAGAAAGGGTAGTAGATACATGGAATATCCTCCCAGTGGGAGCAGTAACAGTGATATAGAAAGGGTAGTAGATACATGGAATAGCCTCCCAGGGGCAGTAACAGTGATATAGAAAGGGTAGTAGATACATGGAATAGCCTCCCAGTGGGGGCAGTAACAGTGATATAGAAAGGGTAGTAGATACATGGAATAACCTCCCAGTGGTAGCAGTAACAGTGATATAGAAAGGGTAGTAGATACATGGAATATCCTCCCAGTGGGAGCAGTAACAGTGATATAGAAAGGGTAGTAGATACATGGAATAGCCTCCCAGTGTGGGCAGTAACAGTGATATAGATAGGGTAGTAGATACAGGGAATACCCTCCCAGTGGGGGCAGTAACAGTGATATAGAAAGGGTAGTAGATACAGGGAATAGCCTCCCAGTGGGAATAGTAACAGTGATATAGAAAGGGTAGTAGATACTGCCCCCACTGAGAGGTTATTCCATGTAACAGTGATATAGAAAGGGTAGTAGATACATGGAATCGCCTCCCAGTGGGAGCAGTAACAGTGATATAGAAAGGGTAGTAGATACATGGAATCGCCTCCCAGTGGGGGCAGTAACAGTGATATAGAAAGGGTAGTAGATACATGGAATAGCCTCCCAGTGGGAGCAGTAACAGTGATATAGAAAGGGTAGTAGATACTGCTCCCACTGGGAGGCAATTCCATGTAACAGTGATATAGAAAGGGTAGTAGATACATGGAATAGCATCCCAGTGGGGGCAGTAACAGTAATATAGAAAGGGTAGTAGATACATGGAATAGCCTCCCAGTGTGGGCAGTAACAGTGATATAGATAGGGTAGTAGATACAGGGAATAGCCTCCCAGTGGGGGCAGTAACAGTGATATAGAAAGGGTAGTAGATACAGGGAATAGCCTCCCAGTGGGAATAGTAACAGTGATATAGAAAGGGTAGTAGATACTGCCCCCACTGGGAGGTTATTCCATGTAACAGTGATATAGAAAGGGTAGTAGATACATGGAATCGCCTCCCAGTGGGAGCAGTAACAGTGATATAGAAAGGGTAGTAGATACATGAATATCCTCCCAGGGAGCAGTAACAGTGATATAGAAAGGGTAGTAGATACATGGAATAACCTCCCAGTGGGAGCAGTAACAGTGATATAGAAAGGGTAGTAGATACATGGAATCGCCTCCCAGTGGGAGCAGTAACAGTGATATAGAAATGGTAGTAGATACAGGGAATATCCTCCCAGTGGGAGCAGTAACAGTGAAATAGAAAGGGTAGTAGATACATGGAATCGCCTCCCAGTGGGGGCAGTAACAGTGATATAGAAAGGGTAGTAGATACATGGAATAGCCTCCCAGTGGGAGCAGTAACAGTGATATAGAAAGGGTAGTAGATACATGGAATTGCCTCCCAGTGGGAGCAGTAACAGTGATATAGAAAGGGTAGTAGATACATGGAATAGCCTCCCAGTGGGAGCAGTAACAGTGATATAGAAAGGGTAGTAGATACAGGGAATAGCCTCCCAGTGGGAGCAGTAACATTGATATAGAAAGGGTAGTAGATACAGGGAATAGCCTCCCAGTGGGGGCAGTAACACATATATAAAAGGGTAGTAGATACAGGGAATAGCCTCCCAGTGGGAGCAGTAACAGTGGTATAGAAAGGGTAGTAGATACAGGGAATAGCCTCCCAGTGGGGGCAGTAACAGCGATATAGAAAGGGTAGTAGATACAGGGAATAGCCTCCCAGTGGGGGCAGTAACAGTGATATAGAAAGGGTAGTAGATACAGGGAATAGCCTCCCAGTGGGAGCAGTAACAGTGATATAGAAAGGGTAGTAGATACAGGGAATAGCCTCCCAGTGGGGGCAGTAACAGTGATATAGAAAGGGTAGTAGATACAGGGAATAGCCTCCCAGTGGGGGCAGTAACAGCGATATAGAAAGGGTAGTAGATACAGGGAATAGCCTCCCAGTGGGAGCAGTAACAGTGATATAGAAAGGGTAGTAGATACAGGGAATAGCCTCCCAGTGGGGGCAGTAACAGTGATATAGAAAGGGTAGTAGATACATGGAATAGCCACTGTGTTACTTGTGTAATTCTGAAAGTGAAAGCTGGGTTATTAATATGTTGTGCGTCGGCTGTTCCTTTCTGTGGTTACACGGATTATTAACTGCCAATTCCCCCACACTCCTGTGCGCACCAGCTTTATTGCACGGCATCTCTGACAGGGGCTAGAGGTGTGTGATCGCAATATTGAGACCCTAAAAATGCTCAGAAACACAATACAACACAATTTACACCCAATATACAGAGATGTGGCATTTTATTTATCTATGAAGTATTTTAGCAGGAAAAGATACATTGAGATTCTTTCGTTTCAGTTTTTCCTGGATTCAAGAACATTGAATTGTTACAGAAACAAAGTAATAAAATGCAAGATATTAAAAACACAAACATACAGATTAACCCAGAAAATAAATATGTAGCAAATATAGTCACTGTGTTACATGTTTACAGGTGCATTCTGTATATAGTCACTGTGTTACATGTTTACAGGTGCATTCTGTATATAGTCACTGTGTTACATGTTTACAGGTGCATTCTGTATATAGTCACTGTGTTACATGTTTACAGGCGCATTCTGTATATAGTCACTGTGTTACATGTTTACAGGCACATTCTGTATATAGTCACTGTGTTACATGTTTACAGGTGCATTCTGTATATAGTCACTGTGTTACATGTTTACAGGTGCATTCTGTATATAGTCACTGTTACATGTTTACAGGCACATTCTGTATATAGTCACTGTGTTACATGTTTACAGGTGCATTCTGTATATAGTCACTGTGTTACATGTTTACAGGCGCATTCTGTTATAGTCACTGTGTTACATGTTTACAGGTGCATTCTGTATATAGTCACTGTGTTACATGTTTACAGGCGCATTCTGTATATAGTCACTGTGTTACATGTTTACAGGCGCATTCTGTATATAGTCACTGTGTTATATGTTTACAGGCGCATTCTGTATATAGTCACTGTGTTACATGTTTACAGGTGCATTCTGTATATAGTCACTGTGTTACATGTTTACAGGCGCATTCTGTATATAGTCACTGTGTTACATGTTTACAGGCGCATTCTGTATATAGTCACTGTGTTACATGTTTACAGGCGCATTCTGTATATAGTCACTGTGTTACATGTTTACAGGCGCATTCTGTATATAGTCACTGTGTTACATGTTTACAGGCGCATTCTGTATATAGTCACTGTGTTACATGTTTACAGGCGCATTCTGTATATAGTCACTGTGTTACATCTTTACAGGTGCATTCTGTATATAGTCACTGTGTTACATGTTTACAGGTGCATTCTGTATATAGTCACTGTGTTATATGTTTACAGGCGCATTCTGTATATAGTCACTGTGTTACATGTTTACAGGTGCATTCTGTATATAGTCACTGTGTTACATGTTTACAGGCGCATTCTGTTATAGTCACTGTGTTACATGTTTACAGGCGCATTCTGTATATAGTCACTGTGTTACATGTTTACAGGCGCATTCTGTATATAGTCACTGTGTTACATGTTTACAGGCGCATTCTGTATATAGTCACTGTGTTACATGTTTACAGGCGCATTCTGTATATAGTCACTGTGTTACATGTTTACAGGCGCATTCTGTATATAGTCACTGTGTTACATCTTTACAGGTGCATTCTGTATATAGTCACTACGTTACATGTTTACAGGTGCATTCTGTATATAGTCACTGTGTTACATGTTTACAGGTGCATTCTGTATATAGTCACTGTGTTACATGTTTACAGGTGCATTCTGTATATAGTCACTGTGTTACATGTTTACAGGTGCATTCTGTATATAGTCACTATGTTACATCTTTACAGGTGCATTCTGTATATAGTCACTGTGTTACATGTTTACAGGCGCATTCTGTATATAGTCACTGTGTTACATGTTTACAGGCGCATTCTGTATATAGTCACTGTGTTACATGTTTACAGGTGCATTCTGTATATAGTCACTATGTTACATGTTTACAGGCGCATTCTGTATATAGTCACTGTGTTACATGTTTACAGGTGCATTCTGTATATAGTCACTGTGTTACATGTTTACAGGCGCATTCTGTATATAGTCACTGTGTTACATGTTTACAGGTGCATTCTGTATATAGTCACTGTGTTACATGTTTACAGGTGCATTCTGTATATAGTCACTGTGTTACATGTTACTTTCCTTTGCTCCCCCTCTGCATGAAACATTTGTAGGCATCCAGGAAGACATGGCAGATCTTGTGACCCTAGTCAGTGTTCTCCTTTGTTAAATACTTACAGGGTTATTCAGAGAGCGGTTAGAACCAGGAGAATTGTCAGGAGAAGAAACAAATCTAGACCAAGTATCCAGTTTGGAAAGTGAGATGAGATGTAAGGGGAGGTGCTGCTCTCTCATTTTAATGGAAGGGAGGGGGGGGGGTGTGTGTGTGTGTGTGTGTGTGTGTCTGTCTGTCTGTCTGTCGAGGGGGGAGGGTTTGCCCTGTGTGTAGGGCTGCCTGGGGAGGCGGGGTTACGTGGTTGTGGACCAATGAACGCTCCTTTAGGTTTGTTAATCCTCCAGACAGGCTGTCCTTGCTCAGAGCACTGTGATTGGTTGAGGTCGGGGCTGTGTGTAGCTGTGTTGGCTCCTGTCATGGCAGTTTTGTAGCCGGGTTGGTTTGGAGGCCTGAGCTCTTTGCTGGATCTGCTCAGGATGATCTGCGTCTTGCTGGTGGCTGGACATGGGGCGCTGCTGGAGAACCACATCAAGGTCTCATTTCCTTTACTCTCTGCCTATTGGCTGCCCCGGGGTCAGGGGTGACACTTTGATTAGAAATAAAAATATTCTCCACCTCCGAAAGCGACAAAACGCGCGATTCCGCACGACTTCACAAAGTTTTAACAGACTTTTTCAGGCTGGTGTCAGACGAACGCATTCTGTGCGCACTGTGCGTCTGTGCCCAACGGACGCACTTTCTGACTGACGACAAGGTAGCGGCCACACAGTCTGTTTTTGTGACTGACGGTTTTTTTGACGGATGTAGAAGGGAAAATAAATTAATATGAAAAACATTTTGTCCGTCAAAAATGCTGGACTCGTGAATGCCGGGCGTATAACTGCCGGACGTATAAATGCCGGACATCTGACCTCGTTCCATCACTCACACACAATACGTTGCGGACCTGCGTCCGTTTGTCGCGTCCGTTGTGCGTCCACACTTCTGTGCAGACGTACTTCGTGTGTGAGTCTCTATTGATCATTATTGTATACTACCACGGACGTTACAATGTGCGGCGACACGGACGTGATCACTGCGCTCGTCTGACCCCAGCCTTATCCATATTGATGTTATGCAGCGCCCAGACAAATTAATCCGAAGTAACCAATGGCAGCAGTTTGTGAACATTTCTGCATTAGGAGTCAGCGCAGGGGGCGGAGTCACATGTCTAGCGGTAACCTCCCCCTGGGTATTCCCATAGAGCTGCATTAGGAGTCAGCGCAGGGGGCGGGGTCACATGTCTAGCGGTAACCTCCCCCTGGGTATTCCCATAGAGCTGCATTAGGAGTCAGCGCAGGGGGCGGAGTCACACATCTAGCAGTAACCTCCCTCTGGGTATTCCCATAGAGCTGCATTAGGAGTCAGCGCAGGGGGCGGGGTCACATGTCTAGCGGTAACCTCCCTCTGGGTATTCCCATAGAGCTGCATTAGGAGTCAGCGCAGGGGGCGGGGTCACACGTCTAGCAGTAACCTCCCCCTGGGTATTCCCATAGAGCTGCATTAGGAGTCAGCGCAGGGGGCGGAGTCACATGTCTAGCAGTAACCTCCCCCTGGGTATTCCCATAGAGCTGCATTAGGAGTCAGCGCAGGGGGCGGAGTCACATGTCTAGCGGTAACCTCCCCCTGGGTATTCCCATAGAGCTGCATTAGGAGTCAGCGCAGGTACGTTCTAGAGCCAGTGCAGTATGTGTGGTATACGGTGTATTTTTGGTTGTCCATTCATAGCGCAGCAGCAGTTACAGTTGATCGGGACCCACTGACCAAGTGGTGCCGTGACGTGGCGAGTGAGCTTACACTTTAATGGCCATTCAAGTAAACCTAATCCTCGGTTTTGTTCCGCACAGAGCTGTGGGAGCGAGCGCTAATGACAACCTTTCTTCTTGTTATGTTTTATACATGGGGCAGGCTGGATACGTCGGGTTTACGCAGCCGCCCTGGTAGGGATGTGACATTTGCGCCGCTCACTCAGTTTGCTGTTCTGTGTCGTAGCCGCACGCGCATGTTGTGGGTTGCTGTGTTTCCTGACATTCAGAGCATGTGACCTTTAAACACCGCCCAGGTTTCTAAATATTCTGTATTTTCCCCACACTGTGACCACCCAGGAGAAAGTGCAGAAACGTGACCCCGGGACTCAGAAAAACCCTAATGACATCACAGTGACCTCACACAGAATACCCACCGTGCCTGCGTGTGTGTGCGTGTATTTGCTTGTGTTAAACTCGGAAACCAGTGGGAATAGATTAGTGGATGCGGGATCTTTCCTCGTGGCAGAATGGATTGAGAGTGACAGCTGTGGGAATAGATTAGTGGATGCGGGATCTTTCCTCGTGGCAGAATGGATTGAGAGTGACAGCTGTGGGAATAGATTAGTGGATGCGGGATCTTTCCTCGTGGCAGAATGGATTGAGAGTGACAGCTGTGGGAATAGATTAGTGGATGCGGGATCTTTCCTCGTGGCAGAATGGATTGAGAGTGACAGCTGTGGGAATAGATTAGTGGAGGCGGGATCTTTCCTCGTGGCAGAATGGATTGAGAGTGACAGCTGTGGGAATAGATTAGTGGACGCGGGATCTTTCCTCGTGGCAGAATGGATTGAGAGTGACAGCTGTGGCAGAAGCAATCGGTTGCGGATGATAAGGCTCTACCAGTGGATTGCAGAGTCTGAATCATTAAACATGACTTTGAATATTTCAGTCTCTCACAGTTGTCGTTGTTTGAGTGTATTTGCCGTCTTGTTGCAGAGCGATCAGAGCGGGTTGTACGCCGTTTTGGAGGATGTCCCCAAGGCGCTACTCCCTGGCGTCGGAGGGAAAAAGATCCTGGATTTCTGGTGGAAAGCGGTGAATGTGTGAGTTCTGGTTTGGGGTTTCTGAGGCTTTGGGGGTGTTTTACATGTTAATCCCCAGGGGGCGCTGTATGAGGCATTATGGGGAATTCAGAGAATCTGCCCCGAGTCTGGAGATTGCCCCCCCCCCCACATTCTAGCCTAAGCAAACCCTGCCTATGCATTACACATAATACACAGAGAGGACACAATACAGGGAGTCTGGGATTATGCACCAAGACACGGAGGCTTCATATTCTATTCTTTCCTTTACTGTATCATCAGCAGCAAAGAATTAAAAGCTTCAATACAAGTGAAAAAGCATAAATTACATTATATACATAGAACCGACGAGCCCATCCACCAATCAGGTGCGTAACTCGCCAAACCGTGACCAATCCGTGCAATCTATAGGGTATATAGGTGGAAACTGTGTCGTCCTCTTTTCTGCTGCCGTCAGATAAGTATATACCGTGTGTATATATATATATGTTTCTCTGAGGTCACGTGAGGCGTTTATTGCCTCTTTATAAAGTGTGCCAGGAGGACAAGCCGCTAGAGATCGTGCGTGCCGTTACGAAGCGGTTTAACGCCATCGAACGCGCGTTGCTTGAGAACCTGTTTCCATACAGGGGTTGGGTGCAGCACGTTAGTTGCATGCTGGGAAATGCTAACGCCGTTACTTCTACTGAGAGGAGACCTTCTATTATTGTGTTAGGTAGAACCAAAACTGGTCTCCATGGCCAACTCTGAAGCTGGATTAGAGGCTAATGGCTTCCTCTTTGCCGAGGACTTGATCAGGCGAATGGGTTCTTATTCCAGCTCTTTCACCATCATCAAGTTTAGTTTCCATGAGACGAGGCCGTTTTCCGGGCTGACAGTCCCAGTCTACCTCATGAGGCTTCACCCATTCAAGTAACCAACCAAGCACCTTGGGATCGACAGGTTTCTTCCCTCAGAGGTCCAGACCTTTCCGGGGATCCGGTCATTCTGGATACTCCAGTGAGTATCTTAACCAAACCCCTTCCTTTTCATACTCCTCCTATAGGAGGCAGGGTCCATCTTTTCCCCAACATTGGGGCGAGATAACATCCGATCGTTGGGTATCGCAGCAATTATGGGTTACGAAATCGAGCTCAACACATTTCCAGCTCAGCAACAGTTGCCAACCTCAATGTACAGGACGTCGGCCCGATGCGAGTGGTAGCTCCAGAGATTTCAGATCTGTACCGGAGAACGCCATAGAAAGGGTTAATCCCTTTGGGGAGAGTTTGGCCCCGTGATAAACCTGAAACAATTAAACCAACACGTTTCTTATTACCATTTAAAGACGGAAGAGATTCCACCATTAAAAGAGCTGCTACAACGACGACGACGACGACGAGCCGACTGGATCTAGAAGACGCTCCTCTATCTCTTCCCGTAGCGTCAAACAGCAGGGATTCTCTTCAGTTCCTATGGGACGGCCGTCAGTGGAGGTTCCAGTCTCTCCTGTTCGGCCTATCCTCCGCTCCGAGATGCTTTGTCAAAATCATGAAACCAGTAGTCATGTTCCTAAGGGACAAAGGGCTTCAGCCAATAATATACCTGGATGAGATTTTGCTTCTGACTCCAGATCGTCAAACTATTATTCTTCACAGAGATTGGACGATCACATTATTGACAAACCCTGGGGTTCATAATCAAATCCAGTCTAGACCCATCGAAGACTGTGACGTTTCTAGTGGATTCCACCCAGATGTCTTTAAGGCTGACGCTTCCCAAGCTTCGCAAACACATTATTGACCCTTCAGGTTTTTCCTCCTAAGAGTCCTAGCTCGTCTTTTGGGAATGTTGTCGGCCTAAACCCAGGTCCCCTACACTAAGGCACTTCAGCACCTGAAAGCCCTTTACTATGCACAGGTTGGCTATATTCAAACCCAATAACTATAGACAACGCGTCTCGAATGGAGTTGACTTGGTGGATGAACCATTTGGAATCATGGTACCGGCGTTCCATTATACCACCACAAGCAGACTTTGTTATAAGCTCCAAAGCCAGAATCTACGCTTAGGTTCCACTTCCACAGGAGGCAGATGGTCGTCCTTCATATTCACGATCTCGAACTCCTGGCTGGTTTACTCGTTATCCAAAAACAAGGTGGATATGGATCTGTATTATCAATCACCCGGGGGCTCGGGGGTCTAAACAGCTTGCAGACATTTCAAAACGGATTTGTGGATTTTGCTCATCTCACAGTATTAGACCGGAGGCGCACTAGCGTGCGTTAAAGAAAACGTTAATGCACCGGCCCCCCCTCGACGCCCACCTGCCCCCCCTCCACAAGGCTGCAAAGTGCGATCCTCTTATGGAGGATCCTAGCGCATCGACAGTGATGATCTCTAGGTGCAGACGCGCAAGCATGTGACCGGCTCCATCCGCAGCATCACAACGCTGCAACGGGCACCGGTAACGCGCGCTAGTGCGCACAAGAAGACGCCTAGTGTGTCTCCGGCCTTACAGCGAGCGATCAATTAATTCCGGCTTTCTGAAACATGGTATCGGAATGGAACCTCAGGTACGGCCACCAGATCCCAGATCCCAGATCCCAGATCCCAGATCCCAGTGACTTAGACAAATCCTTTTGTTTTCCACCTCTTTGACTCTTCAGTTGGAGACCAGATCCAGACGCCTTTTGCCAGATGTGGCCTCAGGGCACCCTGTACTAAGTCCCTCCAATCCATTCCTTCCAGCTGGTTGACTCTGGTGGTCGGGACCTTCTAACGAGGAGCTTCCTGCTAAACCGCTTGCGGCTAAATGGACCCTGCTCTTTGTTTAGTGTCATGTAAACGTGGATCTGAAGTACCTGCTCTAGGTCTGTCAGGGTATCTGAAGTACCTGCTCTAGGTCTGTCAGGGTATCTGAAGTACCTGCTCTAGGTCTGTCAGGGTATCTGAAGTACCTGCTCTAGGTCTGTCAGGGTATCTGAAGTACCTGCTCTAGGTCTGTCAGGGTATCTGAAGTACCTGCTCTAGGTCTGTCAGGGTATCTGAAGTACCTGCTCTAGGTTTGTCAGGGTATCTGAAGTACCTGCTCTAGGTCTGTCAGGGTATCTGAAGTACCTGCTCTAGGTCTGTCAGTGTATCCGAAGTACCTGCTCTAGGTCTGTCAGGGTATCTGAAGTACCTGCTCTAGGTCTGTCAGGGTATCTGAAGTACCTGCTCTAGGTCTGTCAGGGTATCTGAAGTACCTGCTCTAGGTCTGTCAGGGTATCTGAAGTACCTGCTCTAGGTTTGTCAGGCTGCTCCTTCACACCAGATGCGGTATCATTTACTCCATCGAGACGTACAAAAACTGCCGTTTCTCATGTCTTTTTTCTGGCTTTTCTTCAGAAGCCGTATCTTTGCCCGGTCTCCTGCCTCCGTGTGTGTGAGCCGGTGAGCCGGTGAGTCGGTTCTTTACCGCTGCCTTCCAGAGTTTGATCGGCTGTTCCTTTCGATCCAGCGTCATCCATTTCCACAGCTAGATGGGTGGAACGGCTCATGAAGGAGTCGGGTATAGATATTTCCACATTCGGTGCCCATAGTAATCCAGCGATAAGCGCCGTCGCCAGCATCTCTTCCATAGGACGCCATTGAGGCAGGCGGCGCCATTCACCCGACAGGTCGGCGCAGTGATCTGAAGGGGGAGACTGGGGGACTTTTTCCCCCAGTCGCTCCCGGCGGACAGAGGAGGCAGACGGGGCCGCTGTCCTCGCCGCGGGACAGGGGGTGAGTATCTGATTTTTTTTGGTGGGGGGGGGGTTTCTGCTGGTGCTGACGGATTCTGGAGCAGCGGGATCCGTTAGCACCAGGTCCAGGCTGTGGTTAACTTTTCAGTAGCCGCAGCGGGACGGTAATTAGTATATTGTGATCCTAACGCTTATTAACTCTTTGCGCTCCCCATGTTAAGCATAGAGAACGCAAAGTACAATAACCTCGCACTGAAAAGCACAAGATCCCAATCACTGACGTTTTTTTAACCCATTAGCGTTTGGATTGTAATATGCTGCGTCCGCGTTGGGGCCACCAGGGATAACGCTCGCGGCGCAGGTGACACTAACGCTAGCACCAAGAATGTAATGGTGCCCGCAGTGTATTGTGTGTAAATGGTTAAATCTCGCTTTCAGTAGCGGTGCCGGTATCCGGTGTGGCGGCGCTGGGACGCGGTTATCTGGCTCCGGTTCTCCGCGCCGGCTCCGCCTGCCGGGTTATTTATTAGGCAATGAGCGAGTAAGTGCTCGGTGAACGGATTAACATAAATTACCCGCAGACTGCGTTAAACGTTGGGAAGACGCAGACACCACGCGCCGCGCCTCATCGTCCCTCGTGACACGCGCTGACCCTGACATCTGTTCAATTCACGGACGCAGAACGCAACGCGAGCCACTTACTGCCTGGACTAGCCGGGAATTACATTCATTTACTCAATCAAACCCCTAATGAGATCCTGGGAGTAATGGATTCCTGCAGCCCCCGTACCCAGCGCTAATCACGTGTAAATACGACGCGCACCCCGAATCCAACATCACACATTAACACCAATATGACCGGCAGCGGCAGCAGCGCCCGTCTCACCGCCGCCCATTAACGGCAAATCCAAACCAACCGGCTCAGTGATGACCTCAATGCAGAGCCAATCACTGCCAGCTGCTCCCCGGATGATGGGAGCTATAGTCCTGGTGGTCCTGACAGAGATTCCACATAGCACGTGTCTGCATTTACAGCCTTTCCTAATAATACTCGTGTTTTTTTCCCGTTTTTCTGCTGTCGCGTCGTTTATCTGCAGCTCGTCTCGTCTGATTCGCTTGTCTGTCGTTCCAGGAGGCAGCTCTTCAGTGAAGTGTATCTTGTGACCAACGCAGACAAGTAAGGCGCTTCGCGCTCCTGCCCGCATATTCTGTGACTCAAAGTCTCTTCCACTTTCATGTTAATTTCCCGACGAATGAGCTGTAATTGCATGTTCTGAGCGTCAGTGACAAGTCACGTTTACTTCCTGTGAAGTCTTTCCCTCCTCTCCAGCCGCAGATTTCCATGTCATTACTTTCCCTCTGTTGTAGGTGAAATCTCCTTTTTTCAGCTCTTCTCCTTTGTACAGTCCTGTTTATGTTCATGTCACATAGAGCGGCTTGTACTGTCCATGTGAATATGATTATCTGCCAGTCCCGCTGTAATGACCCGTCAGAAAAGGAATTTATTAAAGGGCTCCTCTTTCATTTTATTGGACTGAGGAGTCGCTGGCCGTGAATGTCGCGTCTGATCGTCAATCTCACCCACTTCCTATTCAGGTACAAGCATTACGAGCGCTGGGCTACGGCCAATGACTTTCCGGTGGAGAACATCATTAACGATGGCACCACCACATACGACACGAGGCTCGGCGCTGTGGCTGATCTCGAGCTCGCCGTCTCCAGCAAAAAGCTGAATGATGACATCATGGTGGTGAGTGTGACGTCGTCTAGAGCTGGTGGTGATGTAAAACATATTATTGGCTGGTGATAGCGCTGCACTCCGCAAGGCAAGCGATGCATTATCCGTGCGTCCCTATTTGGCTACGGTCACTAGAGCCGCCATGTTTCCCTTGACACGCATCACTCATACATGCTGAGCGGTGGATGAAGTGCGCTGCCCTGCAGGATGTAGAATTCATGTGCTGCAGATGGACGTCGCACATTTGTTTGGCTTGTGATTTCTTTCCTGTAGCGTATGAGTTCCACATGCTGCCGGGGAGCACTTTCATGTGCTGCCTTTCAGCACGCAGGAGGACATGGCGGCTCTGGTGCCTCTCGTGGAGGCGCTGTGACACTACGCCGAGGTGTAATGACCGCATGGTATGAGCAGTCCGTGCGCCCCCGCGCGCCAGTCACAGCAGCCCCGCGCTCTATTTATCTTTTGTGTTTATAAAAATGAAATAAATAAAATGCATTTTGGTGTAATCATGGCGCTGTGCGTGCGGCGCTCCCCGAGGAGCGGCATATTTATTCATAGCGCGGTAATAATCCCCGGGTAAGGGCACTGGAGACGCCGCGTTTCCCGCTTACAGCCATCTGCCTTGTAAATTGCATATTTGGACGATCACGCCGCTAATGTTTTCTCTGTCTGTTCTCCTGGAGCCGAGATTGAAAACGCGGAATAATTCTCCGTCCTGGCGATGATGAGAAACTTTGCCGCAGAAAGCGTCATGGCTGAACATGCGATTCCCCAATCAAAGGAAGTTTAAGGAGAGTATAATGTCAGCCGAGACGCCGTGTCCCTTCCATCCGCCGCTAATCAATCCCTTATAGGGTCCCCTCGGCGCCGCGCGTCTCTGCGCTCCCTTTCCACCATCTAACCGCGCAGAGCGAATGCCCAAACACACGCTGCGCTCTGCCTGACCGTCCACGTTCATTATGCAGGATGCGCACGCAGCGCGCGCTGACACCTCGCGCAGCAGGTTAATTTGCCTTGCTGCAGTAATTTAAGAGTGCGGCGTCCGCGGCACAATCGCCGCGCCGGATTCCTGCAATCCCTCCGTTTTCTCATCCACTTTACAATTTAGTTTAGTTTATTCTAATATAAAAAAAAAATACTCTTTTTCAAATAAAACTCACGTGGCCATTGATGCCGATTGCGCGGCCTGCCGCGAGCTGCGCCGGCTCCCGTCCAATCACGCTTTGCGTTTTGCCTCGTCAGATCGCCGGTGACATGCTGTGCGCGGACCAGAACTTTGACATGGCCCAGGTCATTAAATTCTTCCGTCTGAAGGTAGGAGGGCGGCGTCCGCTGTTATTCTCTGTATGGGCTCCTCTTTCTGAAACATGCGCGCGATAATGCTTTATATTGTTTCATAATCCCAAAATCCTTAAAATTCACCCCATTTCGTGGGTAGACGCTGAGCTCTGCCCTGACCCTGCGTGCGCACAGCTTTACTTTTTCTGTGAGTCCCGAGCGGGTTCTGTGTTAAAGGAGCTCAGCTGGTGACAAGCTCCGCCTCCTGCGCCGTAACCAGAAGATAGAGGGGCTCGGGGAGACCAGGACAGGCACTCAGGAGTTAATAATAATTATCATGCGACCTGTTACTCTGACACTGGGATATTGAGGCGCAAGCAGGTTAGCGGAGGGTTAAAGATTCCCGCCTGTGATGTCATACAGGGCAGTGTGTGATGGCAGAGCTATCGTTAATGAATATTAATTAGGGGCGGGGTCATTGTAATAAGTTACTGATCCTGTTAAGAAATGGCTACACTCCTTTTCTGACAAAATCTTGTTTTAGGCCGGGGAGCTTGCAATCTACTATGAGATGGAAGATGGAGAGAGCACGTCCACCAGGGGCATCGTCGAGGTCTGTCCTGACACGCACAGGTGGGACCCAATCCCCGGGGGCTCAGATTCATATATAAATATCTATGGGGGGGGGACTGGACCCCCAGCAAGACGCCGTCACACTCTGACTTTGTATGATGAAATGTTGCGCAGGCTGTTATCACACACCGTGATATATCGCAGGAGGGGGGGGGGTCTGTCTGTGTTTTCTCACCTTATTTTTCCCCCCTGGTTTTACCAGAATTACACGATTTGTTGAAAAGCCTCGGCAGGGAGAGACGGCCTCCAGAATGGCCAGCGTGGTGTTTTATTGTCTCCAAAAGGGGACGCTACAAACCCTGGACTCCTTCCTGAGCTCATTCCCTGACACAGAGCACCGTGTGCTGGGCAGGTACATGGTGAGTACTGGCACGTGCCCTGTACACCTCTCCTCGTAGGGTTTACACTCCTGGCCAGGCACACCTCCTCTCATAGTGTACGCTCCTGGCTGGGCACACCTCCTCTCATCGTGTACGCTCCTGGCCAGGCACACCTCCTCTCATAGTGTACACTCCTGGCCCGGCACACCTCCTCTCATCGTGTACGCTCCTGGCCAGGCACACCTCCTCTCATAGTGTACGCTCCTGGCCGGCACACCTCCTCTCATAGTGTACGCTCCTGGCTGGGCACACCTCCTCTCATCGTGTACGCTCCTGGCCAGGCACACCTCCTCTCATAGTGTACACTCCTGGCCGGCACACCTCCTCTCATAGTGTACGCTCCTGGCCAGGCACACCTCCTCTCATAGTGTACGCTCCTGGCCAGGCACACCTCCTCTCATAGTGTACACTCCTGGCTGGGCACACCTCCTCTCATCGTGTACGCTCCTGGCCAGGCACACCTCCTCTCATAGTGTACGCTCCTGGCTGGGCACACCTCCTCTCATCGTGTACGCTCCTGGCCAGGCACACCTCCTCTCATAGTGTACACTCCTGGCCGGCACACCTCCTCTCATAGTGTACGCTCCTGGCCAGGCACACCTCCTCTCATAGTGTACGCTCCTGGCCAGGCACACCTCCTCTCATCGTGTACGCTCCTGGCCAGGCACACCTCCTCTCATCGTGTACGCTCCTGGCCGGGCACACCTCCTCTCATAGTGTACGCTCCTGGCTGGGCACACCTCCTCTCATCGTGTACGCTCCTGACCGGGTACACCTCCTCTCATAGTGTACGCTCCTGGCTGGGCACACCTCCTCTCATAGTGTACGCTCCTGGCCAGGCACACCTCCTCTCATTGTGTACGCTCCTGGCCAGGCACACCTCCTCTCATTGTGTACGCTCCTGGCCAGGCACACCTCCTCTCATTGTGTACGCTCCTGGCTGGGCACACCTCCTCTCATCGTGTACGCTCCTGGCCAGGCACACCTCCTCTCATCATGTACGCTCCTGGCCGGGCACACCTCCTCTCATAGTGTACACTCCTGGCCGGGCACACCTCCTCTCATAGTGTACACTCCTGGCTGGGCACACCTCCTCTCATCGTGTACGCTCCTGGCCAGGCACACCTCCTCTCATCATGTACGCTCCTGGCCGGGCACACCTCCTCTCATAGAGTGTACATTGAAATCGGGTTGTGTTCCCTCTGTTCCTGACAGGAGTGGCTGATAAACGTGGCCAGGGTGCCGGTGTTTGGCATGAAATTACCCACAGGCTTCCAGCTGATTGGACAAGTGGTAAGAACCGCAATGTTTTGATGCAGACAGAGAGTGCGGCGTGGCAGGCTTCCATGAAACGTGGAGGTGATGACATCACATAGTTTCACTCGATATAAATCAGAAGGATTGGGATGTGTAGGAATGGGACCGGCGGAAGAGGCTCTGTACCCCGGACCGGCGGAAGAGGCTCTGTACCCTGGGCCGGCGGAAGAGGCTCGGTATCCCGGGGCCAGGAGGAGAGGCTCTGTACCCCGGGGCCGGCAGAAGAGGCTCTGTATCCTGGGGCCGGCGGGAGAGGCTCTGTACCCTGGGGCCGACGGGAGAGACTCGGTAACCCGGGGCCGGCGGGAGAGATTCGGTAACCCGGGGCCGGCGGGAGAGACTCGGTAACCCGGGGCCGGCGGGAGAGATTCGGTAACCCGGGGCCGGCGGGAGAGATTCGGTAACCGGGGCCGGCGGGAGAGAGGATTCGGTAACCGGGGCCGGCGGAGAGATTCGGTAACCCGGGGCCGGCGGGAGAGATTCGGTAACTCGGGGCCGGCGGGAGAGATTCGGTAACCCGGGGCCGGCGGGAGAGGTTGTAAAAAGGTTCAGCTTTCCACACATCCCCGCGCCTGCTGATCCGCAGATCCAAAAGAATCAGAAAAATCCTTCTGGAACATTATCCAGCGGGTAAAACCTTCCTCCTGGATTCCATCATGAGCCAGGTTCCTCCCCGGGTCATCATGCGATGGGTTAAAATGTGATAACTAAGCAGGAAACCCCTGGTATAAAGGCCGCGGCGGGTGACGCTTTCCAGGCGGCTGCAGATTTATCTTCTCTCCCTGTATTAGGGATTGGCTGATTACACGAAGTGGCTGTCGCACTATTCCACCATGAAGAGTGAGCCCCGAGTCAAATCCATCACGTGTCGCGCGTACGCCAGGTGCGTCCTCACATTGGGCTGAATCCATGGAATTTCTCCGTCTTTGGGTCAGTTACAGTCTGTGTGAGCGTGCGGGGCAATGACTGGCTCTGCAGTCACGTTGGGCTGGATTTTAGGTTTGGTTTGGGGGTTGATATGGATGGTAGAACTTCCAGGTCAGCCATGTTTTCCGGGACACCTATAGTTTATTTATGCTGATGGGCAGTGCATGAAAAATACTACCCTGCAGCATGTATTATCCATACGCTGCAGGTAAGGAATCCCAGGTGTCCTGTCCTGATCTCCTTCCTGCAGCATATGAATTATGCATGTTGCAGGGCAGCACTTTTTCCCTCTGCGCCCCCTCCGCATGTAACAGTAATATGTGTCCAGGAAAACATGGCCGGTCTGGTGGTTGTGGTTCTGGTTATTGTTTGGGTTGGGGTTGATTGATGTTTGGGGCTGAAACTCGTAACATTAATAGCAAAGCCGATTCCGTATCCGGAGCCTGGTGTAAACCTCCCAATAAGCGGCTAATGACGCCATCGCTGGCGTTTACTCAGGGATAGAAAAGGCCTCACCGTGTGCTTTCTCCAGAAATAAGAGATAATCCTACGCTTTATTATGTTGACTTTCTTTGGGCATAGGGTCACCAGGTCCGACATGTTTTCCTGGACACACATACTATTTCATGCAGAGGGGAAGCACAGGGAAAAGTGCTGCCCTGCAACATGTATAATCTATATGCTGCAGGAAGGAACCTGGGATTCCTTTGTGACTTCTTACCTGCCGCGTATGGATTATACATGTTACAGGGTGGCATTTTCCATGCACTGCCCATCAGCATGAATAAATTATATGTGTCCAGGAAAAGATGGCCGACCCGGCAGCCCTTCCTGGGCACAGCACTAAGGAGGCCAGTCACATTGCAGAAGGTACCTGCATGATAAGGTGTGTGTCACGCTTCGGGTTGCCACGCGTACGATTTCACCCAGACTGTATGGGTTTTGAACCCTTTGCCTGGGTGTTTGAGCTTAGGATATGGACATGTCCGGTGCTGGCTCATTTATCAGGAAAGCGCTGCACAGCCCGTCCATTCAGCTGGCTCCCCCTGCTCTCCTTTCACCAGGCTGGGCACAGGCGGCACCGAGGGGACAGACTGCAGAGCCACCCAACCTGCCTGTGTCTCCCAGCGTGCTGGCCCCGCCCCCTCCAGCAGCAGCAGGTCCTGGCAGGCAGATAAACGGCAGCATTCCCTCCCCCTCTATTGAGCATTATATATCTCTTACATTCTCCCCTCCTCTCCCCCTTCCCTCTCTCCTCTCCCCCTTCCCTCCTCTCTCCCCTTCCCTCCTCTTTCCCCTTCCCTCCTCTCCCCTTCCCTCCTCTCCCCCTCCCTCTCTCTTCTCCCCTTCCCTCTCTCCTCTCCCCCCTTCCCTCCTCTCCCCCTTCCTCCTCTCCCCTCCCTCTCTCTTCTCCCCTTCCCTCTCTCCTCTCCCCCTTCCCTCCTCTCCCCCCTTCCTCTCTCTTCTCCCCCTCCCTCTCTCTTTCTCCTTCCCTCTCTCTTCTCCCCTCCCTCTCTCTTCTCTCCCTTCCTCTCTCTTCTCCCTTCCCTCTCTTCTCCCCTTCCTCTCCTCTTCTCCCCTTCCCTCTCTCTTCTCCCCCTCCCTCTCTCTTCTACCTCTCTCTCTCTCCCCTTCCCTCTCGCTTCTCCCCTCCCTCTCTCTTCTTCGCCCTTCCCTCTCTCTTCTCCCCTTCCCTCTCTTCTCCCCTTCCCTCTCTCTTCTCCCTTCCCTCTCTCCTTCTCCCTCCCTCTCTCTTCTCCCTTCCCTCTCTTCTTCCACCTTCCCTCTCTCTTCTCCCCTTCCCTCTCGCTTCTCCCCTTCCCTCTCTCTTTTCCCCTTTCCTCTCTCTTTTCCCCTTCCCTCTCCCTTTCCCCCTCCCTCTCTCTTCTCCACTTCCCCCTCTCTTCTCCACTTCCCCCTCTCTTCTCCTTCCCTCTCTTTTTCCCCTTCCTCGCTTCTCCCCTTCCCTCTCTTTTCCCCTTTCCTCTCTCTTTTCCCTTCCCTCTCCCTTTCCCCCTCCCTCTCTCTTCTCCACTTCCCCCTCTCTTCTCCACTTCCCTCTCTCTTCTCCACTTCCCTCTCTCTTCTCCACTTCCCTCTCTCTTCTCCACTTCCCTCTCTCTTCTCACCCCTTCCCTCTCTTCTCCACTTCCCTCTCTTTTCCCCTTTCCTCTCTCTTTTCCCCTTCTCTCCCTTTCCACCTCCCTCTCCCTTTCCCCCTCCCTCTCTCTTCTCCACTTCCCCTCTCTTCTCCACTTCCCTCTCTTTCTCCACTTCCTCTCTCTTCTCCACTTCCCTCTCTCTTCTCCACTTCCCTCTCTCTTCTCACCCCTTCCCTCTCTTCTCCACTTCCCTCTCTTCTCCCCTTCCCTCTCCTCTCCCCTTCCCTCTCTCTTCTCCCCCCTCCCTCTCTTCTCCCCTCCCTCTCTTTCCCCCTCCCTCTCTCTTCTCCCCTCTCTCTTCTCCCCCTCCCTCTCTCTTCTCCCTCTCTCTCCTCCCTCTCTCTCTTCTCTCCCTCTCTCTTCTCCCCCTCTCACTTCTCCCCTCCCCCTCTCTTCTCCTCCTCCCTCTCTCGCTCTCCCTCTCTCTCCTCCCTCTCTCTCTTCTCCCCCTCCCTCTCTTCTTCCCCCTCCTCTCTCTTCTTCCCCTCCCTCTCTCTTTTCCCCTCCCTCTCTTCTTCTCCCCTCCCTCTCTTCTTCCCCCTCCCTCTCTCTTCTTCCCCTCCCTCTCTCTTCTCCACTTCCCTCTCTCTTCTCCACTTCCCTCTCTCTTCTCCACTTCCCTCTCTCTTCTCCCTTCCCTCTCTCTCTTCTCCCCCTCCTCTCTTCTCTCCCTCCCTCTCTATTCTCCCCCTCCTCTCTTCTCCCCCTCTCTCTTCTCCCCCTCCCTCTCTCTTCTCCCCCTCCCTCTCTCTTCTCCCCCTCACTCCTCTTTCTCCCCCTCACTCTCTCTTCTCCCCCTCCCTCTCCTCTTCTCCCCTCCTCTCCTTCTCCCCCTCCCTCTCTCTTCTCCCCTCCCTCTCTCTTCTCCCCTCCCTCTCTCTTCTCCCCTCCCTCTCTCTTCTCCCCCTCCCTCTCTCTTCTCCCTCCCTCTCTCTTCTCCCCCTCCCTCTCTCTTCTCCCCCTCCCTCTCTCTTCTTCTCCCCTCCCTTCTCCCCTCCCTCTCCTTCTCTCCCCTCCCTCTCTCTTCTCCCCCTCCCTCTCTCTTCTCCCCTCCCTCTCTCTTCTCCCCTCCTCTTCTCTTCTTTCCCCTCCCTCTCTCTTCTCACCCTCCCTCTCTCTTCTTCCCCCTCTCTCTTCTTCCCCTCCCTCTCTTCTTCCCCCTCCCTCTCTCTTCTTCCCTCCCTCTCTCTCCCTCTCCTCTCTTTCTCCCCCTCCCTCTCTCTTCTTCCCCTCCCTCTCTCTTCTCCCCCTCCATCTCTCTTCTTCCCCTCCCTCTCTCTTCTTCCCCCTCCTCTCTCTTCTCCCCTCCCTCTCTTTTTTTTCTATTCTCCCCCTCCCTCTTCTCCCCCTCCCTCTCTCTTCTCCCCCTCCCTCTCTCTTTTTTCCCCCTCCCTCTCTCTTTTCCCCCTCCCTCTCTATTCTCCCCCCTCCTCTCTTCTCCCCTCTCTCTCTCCCCCTCCCTCTCTCTTCTCCCCTCCCTCTCTTCTCCCCCTCCTCTCTTCTCCCCTCCCTCTCTCTTCTCCCCCTCACTCTCTCTTCTCCCCCTCCCTCTCTCTTCTCCCCCTCCCTCTCTCTCTCCCCCTCCCTCTCTCTTCTCCCCTCCCTCTCTCTTCTCCCCCTCCCTCTCTCTTCTCCCCCTCCCTCTCTCTTCTCCCCCTCCCTCTCTCTTCTCCCCTCCCTCTCTCTTCTCCCTCCTCCTCTCTCTTCTCCCTCCTCCCTCTCTCTTCTCCCCCTCCCTCTCTCTTCTCCCCTCTCTTCTCCCCTCCCTCTCTCTTCTCACCCTCTCTTCTCCCCCTCACTCTCTCTTCTCCCCCTCCCTTCTCCCTCCCTCTCTCTTCTCCCCCTCCCCTCTCTCTTCTCCCCCTCCTCTCTCTTTCTCCCCCTCCCCTCTCTCTTCTCCCCCTCTCTTCTCCCTCCCTCTCTCTTCTCCTCCTCCCTCTCTCTTCTCCCTCCTCTCTCTTCTCCCCCTCCCTCTCTCTTCTCCCCCCTCCCTCTCTCTTCTCCCCCTCTCTTCTCCCCCTCCCTCTCTCTCTCCCCCTCCCTTCTCCCCCTCACTCTCTCTTCTCTCCCTCCCTTCTCCCTCCTCTCTCTTTTCTCCCTCTCCCTCTCTCTTCTCCCCCTCCCTCTCTCTTCTCCCCCTCCTCTGCTCTTTCTCCCCTCCTTCTCTTCTCCCCCTCCCTCTCTCTTCTCCCCCTCCCTCTCTCTTTCCCCTCCCTCTCTCTTCTCCCCTCCCTCTCTCTTCTCCCCCTCCCTCTCTCTTCTCCCCCTCTCTTCTCCCCCTCCCCTCTCTCTCTTCTCCCCCTCTCTTCTTCCCCTCACTCTCTCTTCTCCCCCTCCCTTCTCCCCTCCCTCTCTTCTCTCCCCTCCCTCTCTCTTCTCCCCCTCCCTCTCTCTTCTTCCCCCTCCCTCTCTCTTCTTCCCCCTCCCTCTCTCTTCTTCCCCCTCCTCTCTCTCTTCCCCTCCCTCTCTCTCTCCCCCTCCCTTCTCCCCCCTCCCTTCTCCCCCCTTCTCTCTCTCCCCCTCCCTCTCTTCCCCCTCCATCTCTCTTCTTCCCCCTCCCTCTCTCTTCTTCCCCCCTCCTCTCTTCTCCCCCTCCCTCTCTCTTCTCCCTCCTCTCTCTTCTCCCCCTCTCTCTTTTTCCCCCTCCCTCTCTCTTTTTTCCCCTCCCTCTCTATTCTCCCCCTCCTCTTTCTCCCCCTCTCTCTTCTCCCCCTCCCTCTCTCTTCTCCCCCTCCCTCTCTCTTCTCCCCCTCCCTCTCTCTCTCCCCTCCTCTCTCTCTCCCCTTCCTCTCTCTTCTCCCCCTCCCTCTCTCTTCTCCCCCCTCCCTCTCTCTCTCCCTCTCTTCTCCCCTCCCTCTCTCTTCTCCCCCTCCCTTCTCCCCTCCCTCTCTCTTCTCCCCTCCCTCTCTCTTCTCTCCCCTCCCTCTCTCTTCTTCCCCTCCCTCTCTCTTCTCCCTCCCTCTCTCTTTCCCCTCCTCTCTCTTCTTCTTCCCCCTCCTCTCTCTTCTCCCCCTCCCCTCTCTCTTCTTCCCTCCCTCTCTCTTCTTCCCCCTCCCTCTCTCTTCTCCCCTCCCTCTCTCTTCTTCCCCCTCCCTCTCTCTTCTTCCCCCTCCTCTCTCTTCCTTCCCCCTCCCTCTCTCTTCTTCCCCCTTCCCCTCTCTCTTTCCCCTCCCTTCTCTCTTCTTCCCCCTCCCTCTCTTCTCCCCTCCCTCTCTCTTCTCCCCCTCCCTCTCTCGTCTACCCCTCCATCTCTCTTCTTCCCCCTCCCCTCTCTCTTCTTCCCCTCCCTCTCTCTTCTCCCCCTCCCTCTTCTCTTCTCCCCTCCCTCTTCTCCCCCCTCTCTATTCTCCCCTCCCTCTCTCTCCCCCTCCTCTCTCTTCTCCCCCCTCCCTCTCTCTTCTCCTCCCTCTCTCTTCTCCCCCTCTCTTCTCCCCCTCCCTCTCTCTTCTCCCCTCTCTCTCCGCCTCACTCTCTCCTCTCCCCTCCTTCTCCCCTCCCTCTCTCTTCTCCCCTCCCTCTCTCTTCTCCCCCTCTCTCTCTCTTTCCCCCTCCCTCTCTCTTCTCCCCCTCCCTCTCTCTTCTCTCCCTCCTCTCTCTTCTCCCCCTCCCTCTTCTTCTCCCCTCCCTCTCTCTTCTCCCCCTCCCTCTCTCTTTCTCCCCTCCCTCTCTCTTCTCCCCCTCCCTCTCTCTTCTCCCCTCCCTCTCTCTTCTCCCCCTCTCTTCTCCCCCTCCCTCTCTCTTCTCCCCTCTCTTCTCCCCCTCCCTCTCTCTTCTCCCCCTCCCTCTCTCTTCTCCCCCTCCCTCTCTCTTCTCCCCCTCCTCTCTCTTCTCCCCCTCTCTTTCTCCCCCTCCCTCTCTTCTTCTCCCCCTCTCTTCTCCCCCCCTCTCTCTTCTCCCCTCCCTTCCCTCCTCTCTCTTCTTCTCCCCTCCCTCTCTCTTCTTCCTCCCTCTCTCTTCTCCCCCTCCCTCTCTCTTCTCCCCTCCCTCTCTCTTCTCCCCTCCTCTCTCTTCTCCCGCCTCCCTCTCTCTTCTCCCCCTCCCTCTCTTCTTCTCCCCCTCCCTCTCTCTTCTCCCCTCTCTTCTCCCCCTCCCCTCTCTCTTCTCCCCCTCTCTTCTCCCCTCACTCTCTCTTCTCCCCCTCCCTTCTCCCCCTCCTCTCTCTCTTCTCCCTCCCTCTCTCTTTCTCCCCCTCTCTCTTCTCTTCTCCCCTCCCTCTCTCTTCTTCCCCTCCCTCTCTCTTCTTCCCCCTCCCTCTCTCTTCTCCCCCTCCTCTCTCTTCTCCCCCTCGCCTCTCTCTTCTCCCCCTCCCTTCTCCCCCTCCCTCTCCCTCCCTCTCTCTTCTCCCCCTCCCCTCTCTTCTCTCCCCCTCCATCTCTCTTCTTCCCCCTCCCTCTCTCTTCTTCCCCTCCCTCTCTCTCCCTTCCCTCTCTCTTCTCCCCTCCCTCCTTCTCTTCTCCCCCTCCCCTCTCTCTTTTTCCCCCCTCCCTCTCTCTTTTTCCCCCTCCCTCTCTATTCTCCCCCCTCTTCTTTTCCCCCCTCTCTCTTCTCCCCTCCCTCTCCTCTTCTCCCCCTCCCTCTCTCTTCTCCCTCCCTCCTCTTCTCCCCCTCCTCTCTCTTCTCCCTTCCTCTCCTCTTCTCCCCCTCCCTCTCTCTCTTCTCCCCTCCCCTCTCTCTTCTCCCCTCTTTCTCCTCTCTCTCTTCTCCCCCTCCCTTCTCCCCTCCCTCTCTTCTTCTCCCCTCCTCTCTCTTCTCCCCCTCCCTCTCTCTTCTCCCCCTCCTCTCTCTTCTCCCCCTCCCTCTCTCTTCTCCCCTCCCTCTCTCTTCTTCCCCCTCCCTCTCTCTTCTCCCCCTCCTCTCTCTTCTTCCCCCTCCCTCTCTCTTCTTCCCCTCCTCTCTCTTCTCCCCCTCCTCTCTCTTCTTCCCCCTCCCTCTCTTTTCTTCCCCCCCTCCCTCTCTCTTCTTCCCCTCCCTCCTCTCTTCTTCCCCCTCCCTCTCTTCTTCTTCCCTCCCTCTCTCTTCTCCCCCTCCCTCTCTCTCTCCCCCTCCATCTCTCTTCTTCCCCTCCCTCTCTCTTCTTCCCCTCCCTCTCTCTTCTTCCCCTCCCTCTCTCTTCTCCCCCTCCCCTCTCTCTTCTCCCCCTCCCTCTCTTCTCCCCCTCCCTCTCTCTTTTCCCCCTCCCTCTTTTTCCCCCTCCCTCTCTATTCTCCCCCCTCCTCTCTTCTCCCCCTCTCTCTTCTCCCTCCCTCTCTCTTCTCCCCTCCCCTCTCTTTCTCCCTCCCTCTCTTCTCCCCCTCCTCTCTTTCTCCCTCCCTCTCTCTTCTCCCCTCCCTCTCTCTTCTCCCCTCTCTTATCCCCCTCCCTCTCTCTTCTCCCGCCTCCCTCTCTTCTTCTCCCCTCCTCTCTCTTCTCCCCTCCCTTCTCCCCTCCCTTATCCCCCCTCCTCTCTCTTCTCCCTCCCCTCTCTCTTCTCCCCTCCCTCTCTCTTCTCCCCCTCCTTCTCCCCTCCCTCTCTCTTCTCCCCTCCTCTCTTCTCCCCCTCCCTCTCTCTTCTCCCCTCCTCTCTCTTCTTCCCCTCCGCTCTTTCTTTCTCCCCTCCTCTCTTCTTCCCTCCCTCTCTCTTCTTCCCCTCCCTCATTCTTCTCCCCCTCCCTCTCTCTTCTTCCCCTCCCTCTCTCTTCTTCACCCTCCTCTCTCTTCTCCCCTCCTCTCTCTTCTCCCCTCCCTCTCTCTTCCTCCCCTCCCTCCTCTCTTCTCCCCCTCCTCTCTCTTCTTCCCCCTCCCTCATTCTTCTCCCCCTCCTCTCTCTTCTTTCCCTCCCTCTCTCTTCTTCACCCTCCCTCTCTCTTCTCCCCCTCCCTCTCTTTCTCCCCCTCCCTCTCTCTTCTCCCCCTCCCTC
Source organism: Leptobrachium leishanense (assembly GCA_009667805.1). NCBI lineage: Eukaryota > Metazoa > Chordata > Amphibia > Anura > Megophryidae > Leptobrachium > Leptobrachium leishanense. Next base: position 88,435 of record RXON01000683.1, read on the forward strand.
TCGCTTCTCCCTCCTCCCTCTCTCTTCCCCTCCCTCTCTCTTCTTCCCCCTCCCTCTCTCTTCTTCCCCCTCCTCTCTCTTCCTCCCTCCCTCTCTCTTCTTCTCCCCTCCCTCTCGCTTCTCCCCCTCCCTCTCTCTTCTTCCCCCTCCCTCTCTCTTCTTCCCCCTCCTCTCTCTTCTTTCCCCTCCCTCTCTCTCTCTTTCCCCTCCCTCTCTCTTCTCCCCCTCCCTCTCTCTTCTCCTCCCTCTCTTCTTCCCCTCCCTCTCTTCTTCCCCCTCCCTCATTCTTCTCCCCCTCCCTCTCTCTTTCTTCCCCTCCCTCTCTCTTCTTCACCCTCCTTCTCTTCTCTTCTCCCCCTCCTCTCTTTCTCCCCCTCCCTCTCTCTTCTTCCCCTCCCTCTCTCTTCTTCCCCTCCCTCTCTCTTCTTCCCCCTCCCTCTCTTTCTTCCCCCCCTCACTCTCTCTTCTCCCCCTCCCTCTCTCTTCTCCCCCTCCCTCTCTCTTCTCCCCTCCCTCTCTCTTCTTCCCCCTCCCTCTCTCTTCTTCCCCTCCCTCTCTCTTCTTCCCTCTCCCTCTCTCTTCTTCCCCCTCCCTCTCTCTTCTTCCCCCTCCCTCTCTTCCTCCCCTCCCTCTCTCTTCTCCCCCTCCTCTCTCTTCTTCCCCTCCTCTCTCTTCTCCCCCTCCCTCTCTCTTCTCCCCTCCCTCTCTCTTCTTCCCCCTCCCTCTCTCTTCTCCCCCTCCCTCTCTCTTCTTCCCCTCCCTCTCTCTTCTCCCCCTCCCTCTCTCTTCTCCCCCTCCCTCTCTCTTCTTCCCCTCCCCCTCTCTTCTTTCACCCTCCCTCTCTCTTCTCCCCTCCCTCTCTCTTCTCCGCCTCCTCTCTCTTCTTCCCCTCCCTCTCTCTTCTTCCCCTCCCTCTCTCTTCTTCCCCTCCCTCTCTCTTCTTCCCCCCCTCCCTCTCTCTTCTTCCCCCTCCCTCTCTCTTCTCCCCTCCCTCTCTCTTCTCCCCCTCCCTCTCTCTTCTTCCCCTCCCTCTCTCTTCTTCCCCCTCCTCTCTTCTTCCCCCTCCTCTCTCTTCTTCCCCCTCCCTCTCTCTTCTTCCCCCTCCCTCTCTTCTCGCCCTCCCTCTCTCTTCTCCCCTCCTCTCTCTTCTTTCCTCCCTCTCTCTTCTCCCCCTCCCTCTCTCTTCTCCCCCTCCCTCTCTCTTCTTCCCCTCCCTCTCTCTTCTCCCCCCTCCCTCTCTCTTCTTCCCCTCCCTCTCTCTTCTCCCCCTCCCTCTCTCTTCTCCCCTCCCTCTCTCTTCTTCCCCTCCCTCTCTCTTCTTCCCCCCCTCCTCTCTCTTCTTCCCCTTCCTCTCTCTTTCTTCCCCCTTCCTCTCTCTTCTTCCCCCTTCCTCTCTCTTCTCCCTCCCTCTCTCTTCTTCCCCCCTCCCTCTCTCTTCTTCACACTATCCCCCACTCTCATTTCCCCCTTTCCTTCTCTCTCCGCCCCTCTCCCTCCAATCTCCCCCCTCCATTTCTCGCCTGTATGTGTACATTGTGAGGAAGTTTGGGGTGAAAGGGGCTTTTTTGGGGCGAATGAGGAAGATTTATTGTTTGGGATAAAAGGGACTGAAATGGGATGTGACGGGTGAAAGAGAAAGGTGTGTGAGAGCGTGCGTGTATGAGAGCGTGCGTGTATGAGAGCGTGCGTGTATGAGAGCGTGCGTGTATGAGAACGTGCGTGTATGAGAGCGTGCGTGTATGAGAACGTGCGTGTATGAGAGCGTGCGTGTATGAGAAGTGCGTGTATGAGAGCGTGCGTGTATGAGAACGTGAGAGCGTGCGTGTATGAGAGCGTGCGTGTATGAGAGCGTGCGTGTATGAGAACGTGAGAGCGTGAGGGTGTGAGAGTGTGTGTATGAGAGTGTGAAAGTGTGTGTGAGCATGTTTGTATGAGAACATGACAGTGTGTGTGAGAGCGTGAGTGTGTGTGTGAGAGCGTGTGAGTGTGTGTGTGAGAGCGTGTGAGTGTGTGTGTGAGAGCGTGTGAGTGTGTGTGTGAGAGCGTGTGAGTGTGTGTGTGAGAGCGTGTGAGTGTGTGTGTGAGAGCGCGTGAGTGTGTGTGTGAGAGCGTGAGTGTGTGTGTGTGAGAGCGTGTGAGTGTGTGTGTGTGTGTGAGAGCGTGTGAGTGTGTGACTGAGCATATACCCGTGTGTGTTTGCCACAATTGCCCCGTTCACACCTATACGCTTTAAAACGTCCTGCGCCCATAGAAGTCCGGGAGCTTGTTTGCTGCGCATAGCAGCGCGGTCACGGCTATAGACATATGCGCGAACGCAAGTAAAAAAACGCGCGGATTGTGCAGGTTTGAAAAACGTGCAGGTGTGAACCCGGCCTTAGTGCCGGAGTGTTGGGGTTTGGCAGTAAAGGTGACGTTCCTACGTGTGCCCCATGTTGGCGATGGTGACTCTTGGCACCAGAAATCTCTCAGGACTACGTGTCCCATGATGCTCGGTGACTGTGCAGGCTGGCAGAGCTTTGTGGGTCCCGCAGTGTTTTTGTGGCTCGGGTCGCCGTGTCTTTTTCACGCTTGTGTTATTGTTGCAGGATTGGGATTATGGGAAACCCGTCAGACGGTTACTACGGCAAAACCATCTCCATGAGCATCGCCAACTTCTGGGCTGAGGTCACCATATCCCAGAGTAAATCCCTGGTAAGGCGTGCGCGGCGGCGTGCGCGGCGGCGTGCGCGGGGGGGTCTTCTCTCTGGACGCGCTGTGCGTCGAGTGGACAGGATGCTCGCCCTCACCTCCGTGCGTTATGCGCTCGGTGACCCTGGAAAATGGCGGCCGGGGTGCAGGTTCTTGGTAAGTGGCGCTCGATGTGCGGCGCATTATGATGGAGGGATTCCCTGGTATAACGTGCGTGCGGATAGGGCGCGGCTCAGCGCTGACCTATGCTTGTGGCTCCTCCCCCACCTGAGCCTCGCGATGGCGATCCTGGCAAAAATCCTTCATGGCACAAAAACCTAGGGATCTTACCATAACCTCCTGCACGGTAACGGCGCCGTGACGAATCGCCGCACTCTGGAGCTGAACGCGTTTTGTTTTAACCCTTCAGGTGCTGGTTCCTCACCCGCTAAACGACCCCACTGAGTTTGGAAGCTTATTGGATCTGCACTACATAAGCCGGAAGGAAGGGTGAGCGCGAATACACGGCGAATACACGGCGAATACACGGCGAATACACAGCGACTATACGGCGAATACACGGTGAATACACAGCGACTATACGGCGAATACACAGCGACTATACGGCGAATACACGGCGAATACACAGCGACTATACGGCGAATACACAGCGACTATACGGCGAATACACAGCGACTATACGGCGAATACACGGTGAATACACAGCGAATACAGGCGACTACACGGCGAATACACAGCGACTATACGGCGAATACACGGCGACTATACTGCGATTACACGGTGAATACAGGACGACTACACGTCAACTCCATGGCGACTACACGACAACTACACGGCGACTACACGGTGACGATGCGGCAAATACACAGCGACTTTATTCACTAAACAGTGACTAATCTGCCTTCAGAAGGTGTGAATACTCTATACTTATTATTGTAACGCGCTGAGGATTGCCGGCAAACTCCGAATATTCTGCACTCTTTCCGTGGTATTCCTCGCTATCCACTCCATTATTGTGATGATACCATTTATCTCACACATGCCGGTGTGCGCCACGCGGGTGTGTATATGCTTTTTATCTCACACATGCCGGTGTGCGCCGCGCAGGTGTGTATATGCTTTTTATCTCACACATGCCGGTGTGCGCCGCGCGGTGGGAAGGTGTGTATATGCTTTTTATCTCACACATGCCGGTGTGCGCCGCGCGGGTGTGTATATGCTTTTTATCTCACACATGCCGGTGTGCGCCGCGCGGGTGTGTATATGCTTTTTATCTCACACATGCCGGTGTGCGCCGCGCGGTGGGAAGGTGTGTGTATATGCGCTCTTTTCGTGGTGTTCGGCGGTTTTGGTGATGCCGGTTCTTTGTGTCTCCCCCCGTTTCAGGTATCTGGGGGGGCTGCGTTTACTTCAGGCCACGTGTAAGAAGTTCTACGAGTTCTGCTCTGATAAGGGGTAGGAGGATTATTCTGTGAAATCCTGTTTTCTCCTCGTTTTCTGGTGGTTTTGCTGCGTCCTGTCCAGCTGGTCACCGTGGGGGGAGTCACCGGTCACCGGCAGCTCCTGGACTGCGAGACACCATGGGGGAGGGAAACCAGCCTGACTCCTGTGACCTGATTGCTGAGTGAATGTCGGTCTGGGGGGGGGGGGGTGCCTCCGGTGATGCCTCCGGTGATGCCCGTCTCTGTATTCCCAGCATTGCTCTGTCCAAGCAGAATTTCACCGTCAAATACAACGTGAACATCCCGAGGCAAGTGGTGAGTACGCAGAGTGAGCAGGGTGCGCAGAGCGGTCATGGTGCGCAGGGCGAGCAGGGTGTGCAGAGCGAGCAGGGTGTGCAGAGTGGTCAAGGTGCGCAGAGCGAGCAGGGTGCGCAGAGCGGTCAAGGTGCGCAGAGCGAGCAGGGTGCGCGGGGCGGTCAAGGTGCGCAGAGCGAGCAGGGTGCGCGGGGCGGTCAAGGTGCGCAGAGCGAGCAGGGTGCGCAGAGCGGTCATGGTGCGCAGGGCGAGCGGGGTGCGCAGAGTGTGCGGGGTGTGCAGAGCGAGTGGGTTGTGCAGAGCGAGCAGGGTGCGCAGGGCGTGCAGGGTGCGCAGAGCGAGCAGGGTGCGCAGGGCGTGCAGAGTGTGCGGGGTGCGCAGAGCGAGCAGGGTGCGCAGAGCAAGCAGGGTGCGCAGGGCGTGCAGGGTGCACAGACCATACAGACTACAGGACCCTTTAACCCTTTACTTCCTGTGTGACCCGGGTAAATTCTCCACATCCAGCTATACAGCGTGCAGGGCCCTTTAACCCTTTCCTTCCCAGACTCCCTGTCAGTCCATGCCCCGTCAGGCCGGGCTGCGCTGTTACATAGCGGTGCCGCGCGTGTTACATAGCGATGCTGCGCGTGTTACATAGCGATGCTGCGCTGTTACATAGCGGTGCCGCGCGTGTTACATAGCGGTGCCGCGCGTGTTACATAGCGGTGCCGCGCGTGTTACATAGCGATGCCGCGCGTGTTACATAGCGGTGCTGCGCGTGTTACATAGCGGTGCTGCGCGTGTTACATAGCGATGCTGCGCGTGTTACATAGCGATGCTGCGCGTGTTACATAGCGTTGCTGCGCGTGTTACATAGCGATGCTGCGCGTGTTACATAGCGGTGCTGCGCGTGTTACATAGCGTTGCTGCGCGTGTTACATAGCGGTGCTGCGCGTGTTACATAGCGGTGCTGCGCGTGTTACATAGCGATGTTGCGCGTGTTACATAGCGGTGCTGCGCGTGTTACATAGCGATGCTGCGCGTGTTACATAGCGATGCTGCGCGTGTTACATAGCGGTGCTGCGCGTGTTACATAGCGTTGCTGCGCGTGTTACATAGCGATGCTGCGCGTGTTACATAGCGATGCTGCGCGTGTTACATAGCGATGCTGCGCGTGTTACATAGCGATGCTGCGCGTGTTACATAGCGTTGCTGCGCGTGTTACATATCGATGCTGCGCATGCGCGCGTGTTACATAGCGATGCTGCGCGTGTTACATAGCGTTGCTGCGCGTGTTACATAGCGGTGCTGCGCGTGTTACATAGCGGTGCTGCGCGTGTTACATAGCGTTGCTGCGCGTGTTACATAGCGGTGCTGCGCGTGTTACATAGCGATGCTGCGCGTGTTACATAGCGATGCTGCGCGTGTTACATAGCGATTGCTGCGCATGCTGCGCGTGTTACATAGCGTGCTCTGCGCGTGTTACATAGCGGTGCTGCGCGTGCTGTGCGTGTTACATAGCGTGCTGCGCGTGTTACATAGCGGTGCTGCGCGGTGTTTACATAGCGGTGCTGCGCGTGTTACATAGCGGTGCTGCGCGTGCTGCGCGTGTTACATAGCGTGCTGTGTTGCTGTGCGCGTGTTACATAGCGCGCGCTGCCAGTTCGACTTTCGCGGTTCGTTCATAGCGTGTGCGCGTGCTGCGCGTGTTACATAGCAGTGCTGTGCGTGTTACATAGCAGTGCTGCGCGTGTTACATAGCAGTGCTGCGCGTGTTACATAGCGATGTTGCGCGTGTTACATAGCGGTGCTGCGCGTGTTACATAGCGGTGCAGCGCGTGCTGTGCGTGTTACATAGCGTGCTGCGCGTGTTACATAGCGTGCTGCGCGTGTTACATAGCGGTGCTGCGCGTGTTACATAGCGGTGCTGCGCGTGCTGCGCGTGTTACATAGCAGTGCTGCGCGTGCTATCATAGCGGTGCTGTGCGTGTTACATAGCAGTGCTGCGCGTGTTACATAGCGTGCTGCGCGTGTTACATAGCGGTGCTGCGCGTGTTACATAGCGGTGCTGCGCGTGCTGCGCGTGTTACATAGCAGTGCTGCGCGTGCTATCATAGCGGTGCTGTGCGTGTTACATAGCAGTGCTGCGCGTGTTACATAGCGTGCTGCGCGTGTTACATAGCGGTGCTGCGCGTGTTACATAGCGGTGCTGCGCGTGCTGCGCGTGTTACATAGCAGTGCTGCGCGTGCTATCATAGCGGTGCTGCGCGTGTTACATAGCGATGTTGCGCGTGTTACATAGCAGTGCTGCGCGTGTTACATAGCGATGTTCCGCGTGTTACATAGCGGTGTTGCGCGTGTTACATAGCAGTGCTGCGCGTGTTACATAGCGATGTTCCGCGTGTTACATAGCGATGTTGCGCGTGTACATAGCGTGCTGCGCGTGTTACATAGCGGTGCTGCGTGCTTGGTATAGCGTGTACGCGTGCTCGCGTGTTAATAGCGGGCTGCTGTATTTACATAGCGGTGCTGCGCGTGTTACTAGCGGTGCTGCGCGTGCTGCGCGTGTTACATAGCAGTGCTGCGCGTGCTATGCATAGCGGTGCTGCGCGTGTACATAGCAGTGCTGCGCGTGTAATAGCGCGTGCTGCGCGTGTTACATAGCGGTGCTTGCGCGTGCTGCGCGTGTTACATAGCGGTGCTGCGCGTGCTGCGCGTGTTACATAGCGGTGCTGCGCGTGCTGCGCGTGTTACATAGCGGTGCTGCGCGTGTTACATAGCGGTGCTGCGCGTGTTACATAGCGGTGCTGCGCGTGTTACATAGCGATGTTGCGCGTGTTACATAGCGGTGCTGCGCGTGTTACATAGCGGTGCTGCGCGTGTTACATAGCGGTGCTGCGCGTGTTAGACGATTAGCGCGCTGTTACATTCGGTGCTCGTGCGTACATAGCGGTGCTGCGCGTGTTACATAGCGGTGCTGTGCGTGTTACATAGCGATGTTGCGCGTGTTACATAGCGGTGCTGCGCGTGTTACATAGCGGTGCTGCGCGTGTTACATAGCGGTGCTGCGCGTGTTACATAGCGGTGCTGCGCGTGTTACATAGCGGTGCTGTGCGTGTTACATAGCGGTGCTGTGCGTGTTACATAGCGGTGCTGCGCGTGTTACATAGCGGTGCTGCGCGTGTTACATAGCGGTGCTGTGTATATGTTTAATGTTATCTCCGTGTCTGTCCGCAGGGTCTGGCCGGCAGCAGGTACGTAACCCCATGGTATATGTGCCAACAAGCCGTGACGCTCCCCTATAAGATAAGATAATATCCCAAACTGTGAAGCTCCATGCTGCCACATCCACAAATACAGCAGGGACTGCTGGGTAAAGCATGCAAATGAGGACCACAGCCTCTTTTGCATCTACACATGTGCCGTGGGGGGTCCTCACAGGGTGCTGTGGGGGGGGCTTCGCAGGGTGCTGTGGGGGGGTCTCTTGCATGGTGCTGTGGGGGGGCCTCGCAGGGTGCTGTTGGGGCCCTCGCAGGGTGCTGTGGGGGGGATCGCAGGGTGCTGTGGGGGGGTCCATGCAGGGTGTGCTGTGGGGGGTCCTCGCAGGGTGCTGTGGGGGGGTCCATGCAGGGTGCTGTGGGGGGCATCGCAGGGGCTGTTGTTGGGGCCCTCGCAGGGTGCTGTGGGGGGGCATCGCAGGGTGCTGTGGGGCCCCAGCCTCCCCCACCCACAGGGCTCTTTCAGGTCACTGGATGATTTGCTCACAGCGGTGCAGCCTGTGATGTCATAGGTTCTGTTTAATGAGCCTGTATGAGGTTCTGCAGCATCCTGGCCTCGCGTGCAACATGCTGAATACATTCCACTTCTTCCTGGGGATTATCTACTAAATTGTGCGCCCTGCGTGTCTGTTCCCCGCCTCTCCGTGCTCTGATGCAGAGGCTGTGGCGCAGCGTCGTTGTGTGTGCGCCCCTGGTACCGGTGTGCGGCGAGCGGCCAGGATCAGCCACATCCATAATAATGTCCTGATTCCTCTGCAAATGGCGTTAATAGATGCCGGCACGCTGGCGCAGTCAGGCGGCGTCTGATGTGAATGAGCGCATTCCGGCAGCACTTACAGCGAGCGCACAGCGTGTTACCTCTCACCCCGTTCGCTCACCGCCTCACAAATGGAAATGCTTTTCTTTTTCAGCGCGATTGTTTCGGCGACGCTAAAATGCCTCATGAAGTTCTATAACCTGACGGACGATGTAAGTGTCACGTACACAGCACCGGGGCCTCGCCGCGCCGCCGGGAGTCTCTTACCGAGGAGGAAACACCAGGGGTATGGGGGGGGGGCTGGATACGTTTTCCACTCTATAATGTCAGGGGCCCCCAGGAAGCCCCCCCCCCATACACCTTCAGGGGTGCTCTGATGTCATCATGTATGTTAAGATGCAGCCGAAGTAAGATCAGGCGCAGGGGCTAAGATAGGGGGGAGGGGGAATACAGGGGCTAAGATAGGGGGAGGGGGAATACAGGGGGCTAAGATAGGGGGAGGGGAATACAGGGGCTAAGATAGGGGGGAGGGGGAATACAGGCTAAAGATAGGGGGAGGGGGAATACAGGGGCTAAGATAGGGGGAGGGGAATACAGGGGGCTAAGATAGGGGGAGGGGGAATACAGGGGCTAAGATGGGGGGAGGGGGAATACAGGGGGCTAAGATACGGGGGGGGAATACAGGGGCTAAGATATGGGGGAGGGGGATACAGGGGGCTAAATAGGGGGGAGGGGGAATACAGGGGGCTAAGATAGGGGGAGGGGGAATACAGGGGCTAAGATAGGGGGAGGGGGAATACAGGGGCTAAGATGGGGGGAGGGGGAATACAGGGGCTAAGATACGGGGAGGGGGAATACAGGGGGCTAAGATATGGGGGAGGGGGATACAGGGGGCTAAGATACGGGGGAGGGGAATACAGGGGGCTAAGATGGGGGAGGGGGAATACAGGGGGCTAAGATATGGGGGAGGGGAATACAGGGGGCTAAGATAGGGGGGAGGGGGAATACAGGGGGCTAAGATGGGGGGGGGGGAATACAGGGGGCTAAGATACGGGGAGGGGGAATACAGGGGGCTAAGATATGGGGAGGGGGGATACAGGGGGCTAAGATACGGGGAGGGGGAATACAGGGGGCTAAGATACGGGGAGGGGGGATACAGGGGGCTAAGATACGGGGAGGGGGATACAGGGGGCTAAAATACGGGGGAGGGGAATACAGGGGGCTAAAATACGGGGGAGGGGGAATACAGGGGGCTAAAATACGGGGGAGGGGGAATACAGGGGGCTAAAATACGGGGGAGGGGGAATACAGGGGGCTAAAATACGGGGGAGGGGGAATACAGGGGGCTAAAATACGGGGGAGGGGGATACAGGGGGCTAAGATACGGGGGAGGGGGAATACAGGGGGCTAAAATACGGGGGAGGGGGAATACAGGGGGCTAAAATACGGGGAGGGGGAATACAGGGGGCTAAAATACGGGGGAGGGGAATACAGGGGGCTAAAATACGGGGGAGGGGGAATACAGGGGGCTAAGATACGGGGGAGGGGGAATACAGGGGGCTAAAATACGGGGGAGGGGGAATACAGGGGGCTAAGATACGGGGGAGGGGGAATACAGGGGGCTAAAATACGGGGAGGGGGATACAGGGGGCTAAGATAGGGGGGAGGGGAATACAGGGGGCTAAGATACTGGGGGGAATACAGGGGGCTAAGATATGGGGAGGGGGAATACAGTGGGTCAGGTTATGGGGGTAGAAATAGAGGAGGGCTGGATATGGGGTTGGGGCAGTTTGAGGGGTTTTCGGAGGTTATGGGTTAATCCAGTGTCACATTTTATATTTTTTACACTATACTTTTACAATATTATTCCGGCCGGGGGAATAAACCCGTATAGCGCGGCACAGGGGGGAATAAACCCGTATAGCGCGGCACAGGGGGGAATAAACCCGTATAGCACCGCCCAGGGGGGAATAAACCCGTTTAGCGCCGCACAGGGGGGAATAAACCCGTTTAGCGCGGCACAAGGGGGAATAAACACGTATAGCGTGGCACAGGTGGGAATAAACCCGTATAGCGCGGCACAGGGGGGAATAAACCCGTTTAGCGCGGCACAAGGGGGAATAAACACGTATAGCGTAGCACAGGAGGGAATAAACCCGTATAGCGCAGTACAGGAGGGAATAAACCCGTATAGGGCTGCACAGGTGGGAATAAACCCGTATAGCGCGGCACAGGAGGGAATAAACCCGTATAGCGTGGCACAGGAGGGAATAAACGTATAAGCGTGGCACGGAGGAATTAACCCATATAGTGCGGCACAGCAGGGAATAAACCCATATAGCGCTGCACAGGAGGGAATAACCCGTATATGCGCGGCACAGGAGGGAATAAACCCGTATAGCGTGGCACAGGAGGGAATAAACCCATATAGCGTGGCCCAGGAGGGAATTAACCTGTATAGCGCGGCACAGAAGCGAATAAACCTGTATATCGTGGCGCAGGGGGGAATAAACCCGTATAGCGTGGCGCAGGGGGGAATAAACCCGTATAGCGCGCACAGGGGGGAATAAACCCGTATAGCGCGGCGCAGGGGGGAATAAACCGTTAGCGCGACACAGGGGGGATAAACCCGTTAGTGCGGCGCAGTTGGGAATAAACCAGTATAGCGTGGCGCAGGGGGGAATAAACCCGTATAGCGTGGCGCAGGGGGGAATAAACCCGTATAGCGCGACACAGGGGGGAATAAACCCGTATAGCGCGACACAGGGGGGAATAAACCCGTATAGCGCTGCACAGGTGGGAGTAAACCCGTATAGCGTGGCACAGGAGGGAATAAACCCGTATAGCGCGGCACAGGAGGGAATAAACCCGTATAGCGCGGCACAGGAGGGAATAAACCCGTATAGCGTGGCACAGGAGGGAATAAACCCGTATAGCGTGGCACAGGAGGGAATAAACCTGTATAGCGTGGCACAGGAGGGAATTAACCCATATAGTGCGGCACAGCAGGGAATAAACCCATATAGCGCTGCACAGGAGGGAATAAACCCGTATAGCGCGGCACAGGAGGGAATAAACCCGTATAGCGTGGCACAGGAGGGAATAAACCCATATAGCGTGGCCCAGGAGGGAATTAACCTGTATAGCGCGGCACAGAAGCGAATAAACCCGTATATCGTGGCGCAGGGGGGAATAAACCCGTATAGCGTGGCGCAGGGGGGAATAAACCCGTATAGCGCGGCGCAGGGGGGAATAAACCCGTATAGCGCGACACAGGGGGGAATAAACCCGTATAGTGCGGCGCAGTTGGGAATAAACCAGTATAGCGTGGCGCAGGGGGGAATAAACCCGTATAGCGCGGCGCAGGGGGGAATAAACCCGTATAGTGCGACACAGGGGGGAATAAACCCGTATAGCGTGGCGCAGGGGGGAATAAACCCGTATAGCGCGGCACGGGGGAATAAACCCGTATAGCGTGACACAGGGGGGAATAAACCCGTATAGCGCGACACAGGGGGGAATAAACCCGTATAGCGTGGCACAGGGGGGAATAAACCCGTATAGCGCGACACAGGGGGGAATAAACCCGTATAGCGGACAAACTTCAGACGTAGGTTACGAGAATGGCAGAACCAGCATAGTGGACCGATAACGGAACAGGTCCTGCTGGAAGAGAGTGCGAAGATCCGCCTGATGATGTGGTGGGAAGCTCTTCATACCGAGCGAATGTACAGTGACAAAATGATCCCCTTGGGCTACGTGAGGTACGAGATAATATTGGAGAGTCGTATGGTGGGCCTGGGAGAACAGCCACCAGAAGAGGATGTGCAGGAGCTCCGCAGACTGATTCTGAAGGAAATGGCACTAAAGGAAAGATACAGAGCCCTCCGTTGGTATGCGGCAAAAGTGTACCCCTGGCTAGCGGATGACAGCCCAACGGAAGACTATGGCTACGGCGGTCTTGGACTGTTACATGAGAAGCTAGTGGAGGATCCAGATTTTGGGAGTGAATCGGAGTGGCGTCTGGAGGATATCTTGGCGTGCCGAGAGAGCGAGATGGAGCTCTCTGGCAACGTTTTGTTCCAGGAGGATGTGGAATTCCTTGGTGTTCAGGAATGGGAGCTGGAAATAGCTTACAAGACGTTGTTAGAGTCCAATAAACCGCTAGGCTTGGCTCCCTTTGGCGGGGTTGACCTAGAAAGACCAGCAGACACACAGGCCAGGGGGCAGAGTGACAGTAGTTTCTGCCCAGCAAGTGCGGCAGTGTTGGAGCGTCAAAAGAGGAAGAAGGTCAGAGGTGCCCCCAGATGGTGGACACAGATAATAAGGATCTTATCGACATTTTCGTCGAGGAGGAACAGCTACAGGGGGACTGCCAAGCAATGCTAGATTACGGTCAGCAACTGGGCTCAGAGTTTATGCCCTTAGAGCAGCAGATTTCCCTAGAGGAAGAGCGGAGGACAGCGGGCATTACATGGCCCGCAGAGGAAGAGGCTGCGGTCCTTCCCATGGAGCCCAGAAGATGTGGGGCAGTTGGCCCAGATTCAACGTTTGTATCGGCAGGTGCTCCAGCGCTTACGGATTATAATTTATGTACGGGGGAGCGCTTCCCCAACCCAGTGGAAAAGCTGGCATCGCAACGGAGGGCATCTCTGGGGGAGAGAGCTGCTCGTACCTCTCCCCAACTGCAGGCAATAATCCCAGGAGGGGAGACAGCTGGTCTCACTCCTCAGCAGATTGAGCCCCAGCGTGAGGATGGGGGTGCCCCCTTTTTCCAGTCAGTGTGCTGCTGACCCTCTTCCCCAGGATGTGGGAGACATTTACTGTGGGATTATAGACGAGACACTGGTTTCCAAGTGTGTGCCCTCTGAGTGCTGGCGCAGATCCCCAGCCATCTCCTGATGAGACACCAGCCACCCCCCATTCTCTCTAGCAGCTGATCGCAATACCAGGAGATGGGGCAGCTGTCATTTCTCCTGAGTGGACAGCACAATCTAGGGGAGACTGCAGAAGCAGTTTTGCTCCCCAGCGCCTGAATCAAACTTTCCGGCAGTCCCCACCCCAGAAAAAACATCCTAACGCAGTTCTAAACCTGTGGGAGGTCAAGGACCTGCTTAGTCCATTTTGGAAGGGGGAGATATGTGACAGAACACAATGTCACGGTGCGATTTGGAGGGGGAGGTGCGCTGGCCTCCTGCCCAGAGACTATGGCCCGTGAAAGAGACTGGTGGACCTTTTAAATATATTGGGTAACAGTAATAATAGACACAGGTGGTGCAGTAGACATCGCTTATTTAGATTTCAGTAAGGCTTTTGATACTGTTCCCCTCTGTGAGTGAGAATTTGTAAAACCTTCATTGAATATTTTTTTGTATAGACAATATTGCACTATGTGTTTTGTATTTATACCTCTGCACTGTAGGGTTTGAGTCCATGAAAGGTCCACCCTTTGGGAAGAGCATCATCAGATAAGTGCTCTTTATTGATTACTAAAAGGTGTAGAACACAATTAAGATAAGAGTGTGCGCTCACACGGGACTGGTGTCCGATTGTATTCTTGATTTCTATTTCGTGTATAGGGTGCACGTGTGTGTTTGGAGCAGCACAATAGTATAAAAATATCTACGTTTAGTGATTTTAGCGCCAATCATTTACTCTTTTCCCCTTGTGGGCTACTGCTATAATTTTGATACTGTTCCGCATAGAAGCTTATCAATAAATTGCAATCTTTGAGCTTGGATTCCAATATTGTTGAATGGATTAGGCAGTGGCTGAGTGACAGGCAACAGAGGGTTGTGGTAAATGGAGTTTATTCGGCGCAAGGTCGTGTTACCAGTGGGGTACCTCAGGGGGTCAGTACTTGGACCCATTCTCTTTAATATTTTTATTAGTGATATTGCAGAAGGTATTAATGGTAAAGTATGTCTTTTTGCTGGTGACACAAAGATTTGCAACAGGGTTGACGTTCCTTGGAGGGATCAGCCAAATGACATGATGATTTAGGTAAACTAAAAAAATGGTGGAGCTGTGACAATTGAGGTTTAATGTGGATAAGTGCAAGATAATGCACCTGGGACGTAAAAACCCAAGGGCTGAATATAGAATATTTGATACATCTGAGGGTTGGGATTTAGGGGTTATTATTTCAGAGGATCTAAGGGTAGTAGTCAATGTAATAG
>RXON01000684.1:0-17732 GCA_009667805.1 Leptobrachium leishanense
TTTGTCATTGGAGTTGAAATTGAGATTATTTCTTCAGCTAGGCCTATCTTTGTTTTGGGTCTACCGCATACCCCAGTTTGAATTATTGCCAGAAAATTGTTTATATTTGTTATGTTGACACCCCAAGGTATTGCATATGGAGTGCTTTGATGCCATGGATGTAACGTTTTTAGCCCAAAACATTTGAGAAGGTGTGTGGCGGTAATTTTTCAGTTTTCAGATTTTTACGCCCACATTAGATTTGGACTGTGATTTAGGAGACACTGGTTGTTTGTTACTGCATGAAAACTCTCCAGGTTGTTTTCTGCAAGGTCTCCTGAGTACACCCATGCCCCCCATGCATAGTTTGCCAGGATTTTGGGAAGGTTCAAATACAATTTTTATGACTTTGTCATTGGAGTTGAAATTGAGATTATTTCTTCAGCTAGGCCTATCTTTGGTTTTGGGTCTACCGCATACCCCAGTTTGAATTATTGCCAGAAAATTGTTTATATTTGTTATGTTGACACCCCAAGGTATTGCATATGGAGTGCTTTGATGCCATGGATGTAACGGTTTTAGCCCAAAACATTTGAGAAGGTGTGTGGCGGTAATTTTTCAGTTTTCAGATTTTTACGCCCACATTAGATTTGGACTGTGATTTAGGAGACACTGTTGTTTGTTACTGCATGAAAACTCTCCAGGTTGTTTTCTGCAAGGTCTCCTGAGTACACCCATGCCCCCCATGCATATAGGTGTGCAAAGATTTTGGCAAAATACAGCACCAATTGTGGTAGAACATAAAAATGTAGGAATAAAATGTAAAAGTCTGGTGCAGTAAAAGAAAAAAAGAAAATAAACTGAACTAACTAACTAGAGTGTAAGAAAAAATAGAAAGGAAAAAAAAATCACAGATCACGCACACTGTGATAAATCTTGAAACAGTCCCCAAGACACAGACCGGGTTGTCCAGGGCATTCTGGGCAGTAAAAGATTGTGTCTCTCCTCTGCCCCCTCTTGAAACACACCCTGCATCTTTTTTGGGGTTTCTGTTTGCCCTCAGTAGGGGGATTTTATAAATAAAATGTGTAGCCCCAACTCTGTCCCCCATCACCGCCCGGGGAGCAGGTGCATCCTGGTACAAAAACCCCGAAATGACCTGGAGCTGAAACTGTAAAAAGGACAGCGTCACTCCGGGGTTTGCCTTTTTGCAGAGCAATGTGGGTTGCAATTTGCATCAGGTAAATTGCAACCTTTTTGTACCAGGCCCTTGACTTCCGCATAATCTGGTAGGGCTGGAGCAGCTGATCTGCCAGATCAACCCCACCCATATGCCGGTTATAGGCTTTGATGCACACTGGCTTCCTGATGCGCTCAGCTCTGCCACGTACAGAGACCTCCACAGACCTCTCAGTGTGGATGGTGGATAGAAGGTATACATCCTTCTTGTCTCTGTACTTGACCGCCAACAGCTCCTCTTGGCGCAGAGCTGAGGTCTCCCCCCTTTTTAACCGGGTGCGGACAAGCTGTGCTGGGAAACCTACGCGGTTCTTGCGAACAGTACCGCATGCTGCTGTATCAAAACAATACAGCAGCTTGAACAAAGGGACACTCGTATAAAAATTATCAACATACAAGTGGTACCCTTTGTTCAGCAGGGGAAAAGTAGGTCCCACACAATCTTGCCACTGGTTCCCATGTGTTCTGGGCAACCTGGAGGGTCAAGGCTACTATCCTTTCCCTCGTACACCTGGAAGGCCTGAGTATACCCACTCTCGCTGTCACAGAGCTTATACACCTTCACTCCATACCTGGAGCGTTTGGAAGGAATATACTGCTTGAATCCCAGCCTTCCCTTGTATTTCATTAGGGATTCATCCACGCAGATATTCCTTCCAGGTGTATAAGCCTCTGCAAACCTGGCGGCGAAGTGGGTAATCAGGGGGCGGATTTTATACAGCCTGTCAAACTGGGGATGCTCTCTAGGAGGGCACAGGCTGTTGTCACTGAAGTGCATGAAACGCAAAATGTTTTCATACCTTCTACATGAGATTGATTGGGGGTAAATGGGGGTAGAGCAGATGGGGCTACTGCTCCAGTAGGAGCGAATTGAGGGCTTCTTTATGATGCCCATCAGCATAGTAAGTACCCAGAATTTCAGAAATTCTAGCACATCTAGCGGGGTCCATTGCTGCCTTGCCAAATAGGAGTCTGGCTTCGCAGCACAATGATGATGGGCATACAGATTTGATTGGGCCACGATGTGGCCCAACAAATCATCCCCCATAAACACCTGCAAAAACTGTGTGGCGGTAAATCCTGCAACATCAATATTGATGCCAGGATTTGCCGTGAAAGGAGGGATATCTGGCCTCTGGCGATGAGGCACTACCCACTCCTCAGCTGGAGCTGTGCGTCTCCTGCTGGCAGGTGGTGGCCCAGGATCTGCATCAGAAACATCACTAGATACATCAGCCAGCGTAGATAATGTATCTAGCGACGTCTCTGAGCAGTTAGCGGGGTCAAAATCAGGGTCTGAGTCCGACGCAGGTGCCTCAGACTCTGACGCCAGGATGGCATATGCCTCCTCGGCGCTGTACACCCTCTCAGACATTATATATAATAGATTATAAAATTTTATAATTATTATATATATAAGCGGATTATTGGTTCTTAGAAGAACCGTTGGGTTTCACAAGAAAATACAAATAAACACCTAAATCTCTCTAAATCCCTCTAAACCTGCCTCAATTCTTCTACAATCTCAATGTATCCTTCCTGGTAAAATCCTTTATAAATAAATAAATAAATAAATACAGTTGTGTTCAAAATTATTCAACCCCCAATGCTGTAAAGGGTTTTAGTGAATTTAGTGTACATTTGTAATTGTATTCAGAATGAAATCCTACAAGGACTTTTTAAAGAACCATATGCAACTAAAATGACATCAATTGGTTTTGTAGTACAGTAGTAAATGTTTCTTTTGTGAATTCTTCATTGACACAATTATTCAACCCCTTAAAGACTACCACTCTGAAGAACAGAGGTTCATTCAAGTGTTTTCAATCAGGTATTGAAAACACCTGTGGATGTCACAGAGCAGCAATAAAGCATAATAAGCACCAATTAGGCAGCTTTAAAATGACTGTGATACTCAGCTAATTCTAGACATTTACTGGTGTGGTTACAAACATGGTGAAGTCAAGAGAATGGTCCAGGAAGACAAGAGAAGAGGTGATTACTCTTCACAGGAAGGGCAATGGCTATAAGAAGATTGCAAAGATGTTAAACATACCAAGAGAGACCATAGGAAGCATCATTCACAAATTCAAGGCAAAGGGCACTGTTGAAACGCTACCTGGTTGTGGCAGAAAGAAGATGCTGACTTCGACTGCTGTGCGCTACCTGAAGCGTAGAGTGGAGAAAAGTCCCCGTGTGACTGCTGAGGAACTGAGAAAAGATTTGTCAGATGTGGGTACTGAAGTTTCAGCTCAGACAATATGGCGCACACTGCGTAATGAAGGCCTCCATGCCAGAACTCCCAGGCGCACCCCCTTGCTGTCTCCAAAGAATAAGAAGAGTCGACTGCAGTATGCCAAATGTCATGTGGACAAACCACAGAAGTTTTGGGACAGTGTTCTGTGGACTGATGAAACAAAATTAGAACTGTTTTGGCCCATGAATCAACGCTATGTTTGGAGGAGGAAGAACAAGGCCTATGAAGGAAAGTACACCTTGCCTACTGTGAAGCATGGCGGGGGGTCAATCATGCTTTGGGGCTGTTTTGCTTCTGCAGGTACAGGGAAGCTTCAGCGTGTGCAAGGTACCATGAATTCTCTTCAGTACCAGGAGATATTGGATGACAATGTGATGCAGTCCGTCACAAACCTGAGGCTTGGGAGACGTTGGACCTTTCAACAGGACAATGATCCCAAGCATACCTCCAAGTCCACTAGAGCATGGTTGCAGATTAAAGACTGGAACATTTTGGAGTGGCCATCGCAGTCACCTGACTTAAATCCCATTGAGAACCTCGGGTGGGACTTAAAGAAAGCAGTTGCAGTGCGCAAGCCTAAGAATGTGACTGAACTGGAGGCTTTTGCCCATGACGAATGGGCGAAGATACCCGTAGATCGCTGCAAGACACTTGTGTCAAGCTATGCTTCACGTTTAAAAGCTGTTATAACTGTAAAAGGATGTTGTACTAAGTACTAAGATTGAATGTCACTTGGGGGTTGAATAAAACTGATAATGATGTGAGCACAGAAAAGACATTTGTGGTTATTTCATTATAAATGTTATGTTATATTTGTGTGACCTACACGTGCCGCTTTGATTTAATTGTAAGCAAGATGACTGAATGATCAAAATCAATGTCAAACTGGCCAAAACACTCAATTTCAGTGGGGGTTGAATAATTTTGAACACAACTGTAAATCTCCCTAAAATCTCTCTAAATCTGCCTCAATTTTTCTAATCTCACTAAATCTACCTAAAATCTCTAACCTGTCAAATCTGATCTCTCTCTCCTGCTCACCAAAACACAAGTGAGGAGAGGGAGGGAGAATCAGAGGTCAGAGCCAATATTTACAAAATATTGACCTGACCTGACAAATTAGAAATTTTATTTTGATTTTTTCTTACTTCTGATTGGATGTTGCTAGCCTGCCTCTCTGATGAGGCAGGCTAGGAATATCCCACACAGCCCCAAGATGACCCTGCCCTTAGAAGGGCAGCGCCATCTTGGCTGTCACATTTATTTTATTTTATTCATTTTTATTCATTTATTTATTTATTTTTACACTTTTTTACACTTTATTTTAGTCTGCTGGGTGCCTTGATCCCTCGAGGCACCCAGCAGAGCACCTGATCACTTATGTGATCTTTTTTGTACTGAGTGCCACGATACCTCGTGGCACTCAGTACTTCCTGCCGCTACCGGAAGTGATCGCTCGGGGGGAGCGATCACTGAGCGGACCGGCGGCAGGTAAACATATTGCAAGGATGCCTCGATGTCGAGGCATCCCTGCAATATACTCAGAGCAGCTGGAAGCGATACCGATCGCTTCCAGCGCTCTGTAGAAGTGCGGGGCACCTTTCCGGTGAAACCAGATGTTGATCGCTCCCGGGGAGCGATCACAAGGTGCCCTGGCACTTCTAAACGCCATTGCATGGATGCCTGGACTCCCAGGCAGTCTGCAATGGCGTTTGAGCTGCTGGAAGCGATCCAATCGCTTCCAGCGCTCAAAAGACCGCAGGACGTACCATGTACGTCAGCGGGTCTAAAAGAGACCCGCGGCCATGACGTACATGGTACGTCCGCGGTCCCTAAGGGGTTAAAGATGAAACACACAGGCGGTGCAAAAAAATCCTATGCAAGCCTCATGCACAGTATGCCAGGGGTCTCAAACTCATGGCCCCCCCAACATGATTTGGACTACAAGTCCCGGGATGATTTCAATGCAATACATGGCGAGGGAATCCTGGGAGTTGTAGTTCAAAAACATCAGGGGCACCAGAGTTTGAGAGCCCTGCTGCGAGCACATGTCATTTAGGGGTGAGAAGAATCTTTGCACCTAGACATGAGGCAGACTGTAAAGCATGCTTTCCTTGTAAGCTAGTGTAGCGCTCACTCCCGGAGGAGCCGCTGAATTTGAACCTCGGGTCAGTCTCCCCGCACTAGGGAATAAATATACTCCAGCACCGTCGTGGATTTTATAAATTATATAGTTTACTGAATAAACGGGGACATAAGGAGTAACACGGTATATGTATATATTTTTACAGTACTTCGTAATACGAGAAACACGCAGCGGAAAAGGAAAAATACAGCACTTCGTAATGCGAGAAACGCGCAGCGGAAAAGGAAAAAAGTATTTTTAACCCCCTTGGTGGTTGGAGAGTGAGTTCCGTACAGGTTATGTCCCAAGGAATGTATGTGTATGTGTGTATTGGTACCCGGGTACAATATTCAACTGGCCAGTGAATTATTTATGAGGTATCTTCGACTAGTCACGTTGAGGCCCTGTGGGTTTTGAAGAAACTGCAGCGTGCTTTAGTATTTTACAACAGCCTGGAAGGCCTCTCACCCATCCGCCAGATACTCTGTGCTCCGCTCGACCCAGGACGTCTCTCCGCTCGATTTTGACTGGGATTCTCTGTGTCACCGGATCCGCTGTCTTGCTTGTCTGTATCTGCCACAAGATGTCCAGCTCACCGCCTGCACTCCCTGTTAGATCGATCTGCGGTTCTCCTAACTCGGGGTCCTCCAGCTTACTCTGTATCAGCGTGGGTTATTGCGGTGGATCACTGGGTCTTCATGTAATAAGAAGGAAAAACCCGGTCTCCAGCTCTGTCAGGCCGCACCTGCGCTCTGGCCTGGTCGGGATCACTTTCAGCTACACTGCGTCTTGCTCCTCTCACTCCTCGGCGCGCTCTGCCAGCTCTTTCCACGAGGCTGAGGATGTCAGTCTCTCTCTCCCCACCCACTTCCTGTATTCACCGCAAAGCATGCTGGAAAACGTAGTACAGTGCTTTCCTTGGTTGTCCAGCATTAATCCACCAGTCTCTGTCTCCCTCTGGTGGCCATTGTAAGTAAATGCAGCAGAACAGTCTTTTTAACAGTGCTACACTCTCCCCCTCCTAGAACTCTTGGGTCTCTCCAAGGAGGTCCAACAGTTGCATTACATTTCAACACATATTAGGCAACATATACAGGCTCAGCAGCAAGCATACAATGGGTTAGATACACTTCCTCAAGTTGACTCATGCTTTGGACTACCTCAGCTAACATAGCAGACACTTCGGGCAACCTTCGCACTGTGGTGACGGCCTCTTCAGTGCTATGTCCTGGTGAGTCGTAGGTGAGTCTCTGGGGCGGTCGAACAGAGCATTTTGGTTCTGGATCAATCAGTTCCTCTTCAGGTGGAAGTACTATAGGCGCGGGTTCAGTTCTTCTTTCTACCACTGGAGCAGACATCTCTTCGGAGTATGATCCTTCCAGTGAAGGCATAGAACTGTAATCATAAGATTCGGCTTCAGGAACTACAGGGATTTCAATAGTCTCGGGGACTACTAACTGAAACTCAAGAGCCTCAGGCCTCAAATTACTTTCCCACCGTTCAGGAACCGAGATAACTTCTTCAGGCTCCGGTGAGCGCATCCAGTCCAGACAAAAACTTTCTTCCTCACTGTCCCTTTCGCTCTCTTCGATAGCCCGGGTCTGCTGAGACCGAGTAACGGGAGGCAAACGTGGAGCAGGCGGATTCGGCAGAGGAAGTTTGTCCCCAACTGGTATCCTCACAGCCTCTCTCAAAGGTAATAAATGATTCCGGTGCCAGTTCTTAAGAGGCCCAGCCTTTCCATCCGGCCGGATTTGATACATCGGCAGACCCGGCAGTCGCTTGCAGACAATGTAGACCTGAGAACTCCATCTATCCGCTAACTTGTGCCTTGCAGCAGCACCCAAGTTCTTCAACAAAACCCTATCACCGGGTTGTAGATCCTGTATCTGAACTTTCAAGTCATAGTTCCGTTTATTCCTTTGTTCCCTGTTTCCTGAGGTCAAACGGGCCTGTTCAAACGCAGATGCCAGATTCTTTCAAAGTCTATCCACGTAATTTCTATGGGAAGCTACCGACGTCTGGTCCAGAGATATCCCAAACGCCAAATCAACCGGCAGTCGAGCTTCTCTTCCAAACATAAGACGGTACGGTGAGTATCCAGTGGTGTCACTCTCCGTACTGTTATATGCATGTACTAGCGTAGCTATGTGACGACTCCAGCTCTGCTTCTCTGTGTTTGACAGTGTCCCCAGCATATTTAGTAGTGTGCGATTGAACCTTTTGGGCTGAGCATCACCTTGAGGGTCATATGGTGTAGTTCGGGTCTTTTGGATTCCCAGCAGTTCCAGTAATTGCCCAACAAGCCGGCTTTCAAAGTCTCTACCCTGATCAGAGTGTATTCTCCTTGGTAGGCCGTAGTGAACAAAGACCTTTTCCATCAGAACCTTCGCCACTGTCGGAGCGCGTTGATCTTTTGTAGAAAAGGCTTGGGCGTAACGTGTGAAGTGATCAGTCACTATTAGAATATTTCCCTGCCCACTAGCATCCGGCTCTAAGCACAGGAAGTCAATGCACACCAAATCCATGGGTCCTTGACTTTGCAGATGGCTCATTGGAGCGGTTCGGGTCGGTAGGGTCTTCCTTTGAATACACCTCAGACATGAATGGCAGTAACTTTCCACTTCAGCTCTCATGCAAGGCCAATAGAGCCTGTCTCGCACCAGCTTAAAAGTCCTTTCTGCGCCCAAATGTCCATGCTCATCATGTAGCGATCGCAGTACACTCTCCCTATGTTTAGTGGGAAGGAACAACTGTTGGGTCTCTTCAGCATTGGTTGAGGGGCCCCTTCGGTAGACCACCCCATCCAACATCTTCAACCGTTCCCACTCTTTGTAGACCAATCTGGCTCCATCTGGGAATTGGTCAGCAGAATTTCCCGCTGGTTCGCAGTTAGGGCCTTTATGGTTAACGCAATTAAAGGGTCTCTAGCCTGATCAGCTTTCAGATCCTGTTTTGAAAAGGTAGGCAGACTTTCATCCCTCAACTGCGTAGGGTTGCAGTAGAACTCCGGAACAGCCGCAGCCACGACTCCTATGGCCTCCGCTTCAATCCCTCCCTTGACCCGGCGCTCTGCTCCTTGACACAAAGCTTGTACCCCGTCTGGAGTTAACTGAGTCCATTCTGTAGTGTAGGGTCTTCTCGACAAAGCATCAGCATCTCGATTATTCACCCCAGGGCGATACTTCAGGCTGAACCGAAACCCTGACAGAGCGGCCAACCACTGATATCCCGCTGCGTCCAGTTTTGCAGTAGTAAGGATGTAGGTAAGAGGATTGTTGTCCGTCTTTATCACAAACTCGGCCCCATACAGATAGTCCTTTAGCTTGTCTACCACTGCCCACTTTAAGGCTAGGAACTCCAACTTGTGGGTAGGATAGTTCTTTTCTGAAGGCGTAAGGCTCCGGCTCACATACGCTACAGGCCTCAGCAATCCACCATACTCTTGATATAGGACTCCTCCTAGACCTTCTCTGCTGGCATCCACATGTAGCTCGTACGGCTTGTGAGGATCCGCATAGGCCAAGACAGGAGCTCGAGTTAAACTCTCTTTCAGCTTCGTAAAAGCACCTTCGCATTGACTGGTCCATTCTCCCTGTATGGACTCTCGAGCTTTCCTTGGCCCTGGAGCTGACGGATTTCGGTCAGAGACCTTGCAGCCTTCTGTGCTTTCCTTCTGTAGGAGTTTGTTCAGTGGTTGAGCTATTTTTGCGAATCCTCCTACAAATCTTCGATAATAGGAACAGAACCCCAAGAAAGATCTAAGTTCAGTGACGTTTCGGGGTCTAGGCCAAGAAGCTACGGCCTCCAACTTCCGAGGGTCTGTTGAAACGCCTTCTGCTGAGACCACATGTCCCAGATACGTAACAGACGGTAAACAGAATTGACATTTCTCCAGAGACAGTTTCAATCCCTCTTCATGGAGTCTCTTCAAGACCTTCTCCAAACGTTGTTCATGTTCTTCCAGAGTCTTCCCGAACACAATTATCATCCAGATACACTAATACTTCGATCAGGTTAATGTCCCCGACTGTCTTCTCCATTAACCGTTGGAACGTGGCTGGAGCCCCAGTAAGGCCTTGAGGCATCCTGTTGAATTCGAAGAACCCCAATGGGCAGATGAACGCCGTCTTCTCTTTGTCTTCAGGATGCATCGGTATCTGGTGATACCCACTTCGCAGGTCTAGTACACTAAACCATTTTGCTCCCGACAAACACTGTAAGGCATCTTCTATCCGAGGAGTAGCATATTGATCTGGGATGGTTCTCCGATTCAGTGTGCGATAGTCTATGCATAGGCGGACAGAACCATTCTTCTTCCGGACCATTACTATTGGAGATGCATATGGACTCCTGGACTCTTGAATCACCTTGGTTCTTTGCAGTTCATTCAGCTGTTCTCGTAGATCATCCAAGTCTCCCAGCGGAACTCGACTTGACCTTTCACGAAACGGCTTGTCCTCTTGTAATCGAATGCGGTGCTCAGTACTTTTAGCTAGGCCCACGTCGAACTCATCTTTCGAGAACAAGTCTCTCCACTTTAGAACTTGGGACTGAAGACGTTTCTTCCATTCAGGTGAAATGGGAGCGTCCTTGGGGTAGAACCTTTCATCTGGAATCTCTTTATCCACTCCCCCTCCTAAATCGGTAGGAGAGAGGGGCGTAGCGGACGCTACTTGCCCGATAGGCATTCGTGCTTTAAGGACTACTGGAGAATCAGACACATTGCACACGCTGACTGAGACTCTTCCTCGTGTTCTTTTCAAAGCTTTAGTGGAGATTATTTCAGGGATTACTTCTACTCCGGCTTCACTGCCATGATTAAAATCGGTTTCCAGTACCACATAGGGACCTGGTTGCGATCCGTTCAACTTGACTGAAGCCCGGAAACTCGTTACTTCTCCTGCTTGCAGAACCTTATCTGTTCCTTCCAATCTCCACAGGCACCCCACTTCAGCAGGTGCCTTCTGTTCTTCGACCATTCTCTGATAGACTGGACGTAACATTGGGTGTACTCCTTTAGTAGAACCTTCTTCCAGCACGATAGGTGTCAGGAGACGTCGCACCAAATCAGTATTCGTCCCCACTATCATGGAACTCCTGTTTGCCCCTGAAGGCCGAGGACACACAATGGCCAATGCATCACAACTAGACATGTGCATTCGTTTTAGTACTATAACGATTTAGTCCAAATTTTGGGATAATTTAGTTTTCGTATGACTCAAGAGATACGAAACTGCTCAGTACAAAAAACGAAAGAAACTAAATTAAAATGCACTACATTTTAGTTTCAGTCCTTTTTTGTAATATTACATTGAGGAGTGAAGGAGACCAACAATGAAGAGCGCAACATCCGAAGTTCTGCACCCTCCACATGCCAATGCAGTAGAATGTTCTATACAGAGAGGGGCATTAATTAATGAAGGAGGATGTTCTATACATTATACAGAGAGGGGTATTAATGCAGGAGGATGTTATATACATTATACAGAGAAAGGTATAAATTGAGGAGGATGTTCTATACAGAGAGCAACATTAACTAATTCAGGAGGATGTTCTATATATTATACAGAGAGGAGTATTAATTAATGCAGGAGGATGTTCTATACATTATACATAGAGGGTATTAATGCAGGTGGATGTTGTATACATTATACATAGAGGGGTATTAATTAATGCAGGTGGATGTTGTATACATTATACAGAGAGGGGTATTAATTAATTCAGGAGGATGTTCTAAACATTTTACAGAGAGGAGCCTTAGAAACCAGTGGCTGTGGGTCCCGCTGAGCAGCGGGGGAGGCCTTTTTCTTGCAGAGGGTGACTTTTTTGCCGCCCCCTAGAGCATGCCAAAAAAGTTCCGCCCTAGGTCTAGGCCTTGTCAGCCTAGGCCAAGAATACAATCGCTGGACCCTGCAACAGAAGCCTCCATGGAGTCCATGGGATGCTCGGGACGGTGCTTTAGCACTGCCCCGTGCATCCAGGACCCTAGTGGCCGCTATGGGGCAAGCTGCTGGACTTTGCGCCTGCCCCATAATCTACAGGTAAAATGGGGGCACTAGGGGGAGATTAGCGAATGATAATTTTTTCCCTTAGTGTCCCAGTTTTAGCTGTAGGGCACAAGTGATAGGGCACAATGTGGATATAGTGTATGAAAATACAAGCAGCTATTGTGACGATTATACATATATGTATATATATACTCATCATAAATGTTTGGTAATGTCTCGCTTGATGTTAATAATGGGCAATATTTCTTTATGCAATTTGAGGTGCCATGCCACTTCCTATGCAGTCTGGCGTGAGGGGTTTCAGGAGTTAATTAGACTATGAATAGACTTTTTGTCTGGTTTCCAGCAAGCTCCTTTGAAGCCCTGGAAGGTGTGAACGGTGAATGTAACTGCAGGATGGAGGAAATTGCCAATTTGTTCTGCTCAGCAGGGGGCCACAGTAGCTCATATCGAGGAGAAAAGTCAGTCGGAGCGGGACCACCGTGGTCAAAAGTGCATTTCAAAAGAAGCAAATATGCCCTTTGATAGCTAGAGACGATCTTTTGATAATTGGTATGATACCTTTGAATTAAATAAGAAATGAACTGAGCATGCCCACAAATTACCAGAAGTGGGTGGACCACCCAACCTCTGCCATGAGGTCTGTCCAAAGCATGAGTGTATATATTCTTGGACATGCTGCTTTGCTTATTCTTTGGGGGGTCAATCACAAATTGAGGAATATGGCCATTTTATACTAGAACCCCTCCTGATCGTCTAGCGTATATTGTAAGTAACTAGAATCTGCTGTTTTTTTTTATTTCTCTGCTTTTGTGTGTAATTATTAATTATCATATCTATTTTTTCTGTAAAAAGCACTGTGATACATTTTTCTCATCATAATAAAATATAAAACTTATTAAGATCTGCCTCAGCCTGATATTCGAACCTCGCTAACTGGAGGACAGTATTATCATAGAGGATTTTTTCTTTGTTTTAGCTTGGGACGATCTACTAAACAGTGAGTTGGGGTACAGTCAGTCGTTTGAACTGTTTTCTATTTTGGGGTGCATAATCAAACAGAGTCTCAGGCCAGCTCTGGTTCAGGTATTAGGCATCTTGGGTAAAAAAGTCTTTGGTCTGTGGTGGCGATGTTGATAAATTACAAGGGAAGTGGGGGCGGGGGATTGTGTGCAACGTAGTCATTATTCTGTGTCTAGTGCAGACGGATAGTGAATTTTAACCCTGCGTCCTCCTCGCCGCCTCACGTGTACGTGACAGCCATGGCTCTTATCTTTCCTGGAATTACGTGATATTCCAAACTTAAGACTGCCTTCCACAGCTCAAATTCACACAGGCCAGACTGCTGCAGCTGATCAATCCAACTCTCCAATCTCCACAATTCTGGGTGTCCATTCTACAAAGTCTTTGTGCCTGTGCATGAGCCTTGTGTGTGTCTCTTTCCCTGCATCTCACTCTCTATTCCAAGTCATGTTTTATTGTAGGACCAAGACAAATTTTAGATGTTTGTTTCAGAGGACTCAGCAGATTCAAAATATATCATTATCATAAATATTATGTAGATACTCGAGTATATCGCTAGACTTTGGTGACAAAAATTTACCTTAAATTGGAGGGGTCGCATTATATTCAAGAGTCAGACCTCTGCATCGTGTAAAGTAAAAAAAATAAAAAATTGACTTGCTCTGGATCCCGAGTCTCCGGAAATTCCAGTAGTCTCGCTGAAGTGAATGCGGGCTCCCTGATGCTTTCAAACACTTCAGGAACTTCTGGATTCAGGAGAGGTGGGATCCATCACAGCCAGAGAGCACGCTCGTTTAAGCCAATCATTCACCTCACTCGCCTCCGCCAGCCATCTAATCGCTAGTAAAGAAGACGGGTGGCCGGAGGCTTCATACTTCGTAGCAACTGCAATCATTCTAGAGCAGAGCACCCTGGCCTGAGGGGTAGCCTGACTGTGTTAAGAGAACCTGGAAAGATTTTAATTGTTTACAGGTACAGTAAAATTTTGTTCCTCGCGTTATATTCGAGTCTTGAGTATTCTCTCGTTTCCATAATAAATCTCTGTCCATCGTGTTATATTCAGGTCACGCTATACTCGAGTATCTACGGTATATTATATCATGTGTATATGCCACAATGTTATAACAAAAAAAGGCAATGTAAATTTGCATTTGGATTTCAATCTACAGCACGTAAAATTATTTTTCCACATTGTATCATCCAAATATTTGTGGTTATATATTTTATAAGGTACCTTTTTTAAAAAAAAAATCTGAAATGGAGAACCTGTTACTGAATTTTTCTCAGTAAATACACATAAACTAATAAATAACAGAAGGTGAGTAATGTCAGCAGCAATTATTGCTTTATACATAAAAACCAGACACGACCACTAACTGCAACCAAAAAAAGAATTTTATTTATTAACTCCTTGAGGACCAATGACGTTCATGGTACGTCCTGGGAAAAACTCACGTTAAGGACCAAGGATGTACCATGTACGTCATGTTCCTCTAACCACCCCTCCCTCCCTATACTCCCCTCTCTGGCATCACATCGGTCTGACTTCCCTGAAGTCAGACCAACGGTTTTATGGGCTCCGGTCGTCACACTGACGTCATCACCAGGCGCAATGACGTCAGTTTCAGGTGCCCCTGGCACCTGCCAGGGGAGAGCCTGAAAAAGTTGTGGTGGGGTCATTTGGACCCCTCTCCCTCCAGAACGACTGAAGATAGAAAAAATGAGAGGCACCACTGGAAAAGGCACAGTCTGTCCTTTCCTGCAGTGCCTCTCTTTAACCCCTTAAGCACCGGATCACAGTCCTTTCCAGGAGGTGGCTGACATCTTGGATGTCAGCCAAGCCTCCAGAGCCTCCTCTCACCCACTGACGTTGTCTCCATATGCACATTGATGTCAGTTGTGCAGTTAAGGGGGTCTTTTGGACCCCCGTCTCTCCCGATCAGTGACAGCTAGAGGTTCATGTTTGGTATCATTGGAAAGGCCGGAGCATGACCGTTCCAGTGATACAAAACATGACCATGTTTGGTGTAAAACCAAAATTAAATCTAAAAAGTGGGTTTTATACAAAAAAAAATTGTCTGGGTCATATAATAAGATAGGACTTCAAATCACGTTTAAACAGGATGAGCTTAAAATGGTCAAAATGAGCTCAGCACAGAGGTGAAATGGCTCAGCAGTGAAGGGGTTAAAAAGCAAAAACATGTAAAGATTGGGTATTTCTAAACTCAGGACAAAATTTCAAAACTATTTAGCTGTGGTCTTTTTTAGCGGTTGTAGATTTTGAGTTTCAAAGTTCGAAAAAGTGTGTATTTTCAATTTTTTCATCATATTTCATAAATGTTTTTATAGTCTTATAATTTTTATAATTAAATTATAGTTTTTATAATTATACAATATGATGAAAACAATGGTATCTTTAGAAAGTCCATTTAATGGAGAGATAAACAGTATATATTATGTGTGGATTCCATAAATGAGTAAGAGGAAAATTAGGGCTAGACACAAACAGCACAGAAATGTAAAACAGCAGTGGATACTTTCGGACCGACAATGGCAAAATCGCCTGGTCACTATGGGGTTAAGGTTGTTTGTTTTTTTTAACTTGGTCATGGTATTGTTCACTCTATTAGTAAAAGTGGAGAATGTCACCACCATAGGAGGGGAATATAATGGAAATTGTATTTATTTCATTTTATTTATCTTTACAAATTATGCAGTTATCTATGATCAAAGACACCTCACTTGGCCTTATGTGGTGTATACTATACACCAGACCTGGGCATTGTGCGGCCCGCGGGCCGCATCCGGCCCTTTGGCTGCCTCAGTCCGGCCCGCATCCCTCTACACCTCTATTACTTGCTTTTGAAGGTGTTGTTCACTCGCACGCTGGCTGCGTGCGAGTGAGAGATGGATGCTCCGGCTCCGCTGACAAGTGGGGGTGGTCACATCACGTGGTGTGGTCGGTGACGTCATTTCAGTTCCTCCCCACTCTGCCGGGTCCGCCTCCTCCTACCATCAGCGTGTTGCAGGCTTGCTCCGGCTCAGGCAGGCACTGGCACACGTGACTAGGTTCGGGGACCTCACCACCACCACGTGCTTTTCTTCGTTGGGAGAGGCTGGCAGACAAGTGAGTGCAGCAGCCAGGTGCTCTGTGCTGTGCCTGGACTGGAGGCTGGTGGAATCATTCTGGAGAATCTGGATTCATTTTCCTCAGGCTCCAAGAATAAGGTGACAAGTCAGTAATAATTGAATCTGATCTCAATGAAAAGTAACCCCCCTCTCACCAGCAGTGTGCCATATACATAGGAGTGTGTCATAATACCAGTCTGCTAGCAGTGTGCCATATACATAGGAGTGTGTCATAATACCAGTCTGCCAGCAGTGTGCCATATACATAGAGTGTCATAATACCAGTCTGCCAGCAGTGTGCCATATACAAAGGAGTGTCATAATACCAGTCTGCCAGCAGTGTGCCATATACATACCAGTGTGGCATGCATAGGAGTGTGTGCCATAATACCAGTCTGCCAGTAGTGTGCCATATACATACCAGTGTGCATTGCATAGGAGTGTGCCATAATACTGGTCTGCCAGCAGTGTGCCATATACATACCAGTGTGCCATGCATAGGAGTGTGCCATAATACCAGGCTGCCATGCATACCTCGTGCCATAATATATACGCATAATGTACTGTATATGCTACAAAAAAAAATATATAATTGCCGCCCAAGCCCAACACTAGAGTGTTCGTGTTGGCTTGAAGAAAAGGTGGCAACCCTAGGCGTAAGCAGGGCTGGTGCTTCCAAAAGGCAGCCCAAAAGGCTGCCCTAGGGTGCCAGAGCAGGGGCGCAAAAATCACAGTCCCTGGCTTATGGCCGGGGTCTCGCATTTTTTAAATACTTACCTTGTGCCCAGTAAAGTGTTTGCGTTGGTCAGCTCGTTCCGCGCGGGACTCTGCTTTTGGTGCATCATGTTCCTTTACTAAAGATGGCCGTCGTGCATTGCAGGGAAAAAGGAGATCCTTATTTTGAAGGTGACTTCTATTTGTTTTCAATTTACAGGTGTCAAGAGATTCTGATTTAGCGGTTAGTAGTCCTCAAAAATGTCAGCTCACATTAAAAAAGAAAGATAGATACAGAATGTAGAGTTTTTTATAAGACATGGACTTTAAAGTATTTTTTTACTGAAGTAAAAGGTAAAGCCGTGTGCTTAGTTTGTGGAGTACAGATCGACGTGTTTAAGGAATACAATTTGAGTCGCCACTACGTAACTAAACATGCAGAGAAATACAAAAATGTGAGTGATGCAGAGAGGGCGCGGGCATCTAATGCTTTGCTAACTAAGCTGCAAAACCAACAAGAACTTTTTACCAAGCTTCACACTTCCAGGGATGGAGCAGTCAAGACCAGTTATGGGATATCCCACAAAATCGCAAAATACAGCAAGTCATTTTCTGATGGGCAATTTATCAAAGAGTGTTTGGTGGACTCTGCAGCATTAATATGCCCAGAGAAAAAAGCGGTATTTGAGAACGTGCCCCTCTCCAGACGAACTGTAACAAGAAGGATCGAGGACATCGCTGGAAATCTGGAGCTTCAGCTGCAAAACAAAGTGGACAATTTTGATTTCTTCTCCTTGGCTTTGGATGAGAGCTGCGATGTCTGCGACACAGCCCAGTTACTCATCTTTGTACGGGGGATAACAAAGGACTTTAAGGTTATAGAGGAGCTGGCAGCAATGCGGTCAATGAAAGGGACAACAACAGGGAGTGATTTGTTCACAGAGGTAAATGCATGCTTGGACAAGCTGGGACTGAAATGGGACAAGCTGGCAGGTGTTACAACGGATGGTAGTCCAAATCTGACAGGGAAAAATGTCGGACTTTTAAAGCGGATGCAGGATAAAGTGACTGAAATGAACCCTGGACAGAAATTGGTATTTTTACATTGTATTATACATCAGGAGGTGTTGTGTAAGTCAGTGCTAAAAATTAACCATGTTATTGATGTTGTAATAAAATAGTTAACTTCATCAGAGCAAGAGCATTGAATCACAGACAGTTTGTGGCACTTTTGGAGGAGCAGGAGTCTGAACAT